>JAJOOH010015544.1:0-12663 GCA_029582605.1 Solanum gracilifrons
TTATTATTTTATAATACTTAAAACTTCTAAAGTTTATCCGCAAAAATCAGTTTTAATTAGTGGGAGTTATGCACAACGTTTAGCTGATGCACAATGTTTTTTACTTTTCTTTTTGACTTTTTAATCTTACATTTTTCAAAATAGTAAATCTGTCCTAGATTAATTTTTTTTTTTTAAAATGTATTTTTTCCTAATTTATAAATTGGATTTTAAGAAAAATTAAATTCTTTTATAAAAATGCCGACATTTGTCATTAGTTGACATGTGTATTTTCATTTTAAAGATTAAATTTTTAATAATTAATTAGTTATATAATATTTAGTTATTTATAATTTAAAGTTCTGAAAATTTATGGTGTTGACATGTGGAATTTTTTCTTCTCCTATTATATATAGATAAATTTTAATTTAAAATTCTGTAAATTAATGGTGTTTACATGTGGCATTTTTTCATCTCCTATTATAAATAGATAGATTCTTATATGTAAATACATTGTTTGCTTTGTTTTCATAGTTTCTATGTCCCTGCAAAAAAAATCTTAATAGAAGCATTATTAACTATTTACTAATTAACTAATAAAAATTAAAAAAAGACTTTAAAAGAAACTTAACACATTAGCCAAATCTTAATAGAAGCGAAAACAAAAAAAGTACGAATTTCAAAGTTATAGATATAAACAAATATTGATAAAAAATGTACCTATTACTTGTAATTTACAAATAAAAAATAAAAATTACAAATCTCTTACCTGCCATATTTTTAAGAAAAGATTTACACCTTTAGTATAGTCCATTTCTGGCAAATCACTTTTCTTTTTGTTCATTCCATATTTTTTTGTCATTTTAATCACTTTATGCAATTAAACTTTAAAAGATGAAAAGAAAAAAAGATACATATAGGAACATAATATAGTGAAAAACTTACCCAATCATATCCGTCGAGATGATTGCTAGATATTTAAATTGTATCAAAAATATTAATCGATAATATTCTTCATAAATAATGAAAGTGAAATACAGTCTACAACTCAAAAATAGAGATTTGTCCCATTTAAAGGAAATGAAAATCTAAGCAGTTATTCTTTTATTTCAGTTTTTATTATTTTATAATACTTAAAACTTCTAATGTTTATCCGCAAAAATCAGTTTTAATTAGTGGGAGTTATGCACAACGTTTAGCTGATGCACAATGTTTTTTATTTTTCTTTTTGACTTTTTAATCTTACATTTTTCAAAATAGTAAATCTGTCCTAGATTAATTTTTTTTTAAAAAAATGTATTTTTTCCTAATTTATAAATTGGATTTATAAAAAAATTAAATTCTTTTATTAAAATGCCGACATTTGTCATTATTTGACATGTGTATTTTCATTTTAAAGATTAAGTTTTTAATAATTAATTAGTTATATAATATTTAGTTATTTATAATTTAAAATTTTAAAAATTTGTGTTGTTGACTTGTGGTGTTTTTTCTTCTCCTATTATATCCTATTATATAAAAATAGAAGATTCTTATATGTAAATACATTTTCTGCTCTGTTTTCATAGTTTCTATATCCCTGCAAAAAAACTTAATAGAAGCATTATTAACTATTTACTAATTAAATAATAAAAATTAAAAAAAGTCTTTAAAAGAAACTTAACACATTAGCCAAATCTTAATAGAAGCAAAAACAAAAAAAGTACGAATTTCAAAGTTATAGATATAAACAAATATTGATAAAAAATGTACCTGTTACTTGTAATTTACAAATAAAAAATAAAAATTACAAATCTCTTACCTGCCATATTTTAAAGAAAAGATTTACACCTTTAGTATAATCCATTTCTGGCAAATCACTTTTCTTTTTGTTCATTCCATAATTTTTTTGTCATTTTAATTACTTTATGCAATTAAATTTTCAAAGATGAAAAGAAAAAAAGATACATATACAAACATAATATAGTGAAAAACTTACCAATCATATCCGCCGAGATAATTGCTAGATATTTAAATTGTGTCAAAAATATTAATCGATAATATTTTTCATAAATAATGAAAGTGAAATACATTCTACAACACAAAAATACAGATTTTTCCCTATTAAAGGAAATAAAAATCTAAGCAGTTATTCTTTTATTTCAGTTTTTCTTATTTTATAATACTTAAAACTTCTAAAGTTTATCCACAAAAATCAGTTTTAATTAGTGGGAGTTATGCACAAAGTTTAACTGATGCACAATGTTTTTTAGTTTACTTTTTTAATTTTTAATCTTACATCTTTCAAAATAGTAAATCTGTCCTAGATTAAATTTTTTAAAAAATAATCTATTTTTTCCTAATTTATAAATGGGATTTTTAAAAAAAATTAAATTTGTTTATAAAAATGCCGACATTTGTCATTATTTGACATGTGTATTTTCATTTTAAAGATTGAATTTTTAATAATTAATTAGTTATATAATATTTAGTTATTTATAATTTAAAATTCTGAAAATTTGTGGTATTGATATGTGGTGTTTTTTCTTCTCCTATTATATATAGATAGATACTTATTGGAAAAGGATAACTGATGAGAGAAAAGACTGGAAGGAAAAAAGTGAAACTAGAGGTGGACTTCGTGCAAATTTGCTTTCCAAGTTTCCATCTTACGTAATAATATTACATCATCCTATACGACACTACAATAATCTAAGCCTGTGTAAACATCGAATAGAAAAATATGGTATTGAGTTATTAGGTTAACGGTTTTTAATGATTTTATAAAAAAATATATTGGGTTATGGGTTTGGAATGGGGTTTTATTATTGAATTATTAGTAAATCGATTATCCATTAAGACGATAGTATGTTACTATACCTTTCATAAATATTAAATATTAATAAGTTAACATAACTAGACACTAAATCAATACTCTATACTACGATCTACACACTTCACACGTCATAGTACTTCTACTTGTTAATCTGCACGACCTAGTAATTTACTGATTTTAACTTTTCGCCTAAGTGTGAAACAGGTTGCCTAACGTGTTCCAACAAAGCAGTAAGGACAGGAAGTAAAAATACAATATTTTTGCGTGGAAAACACCCGGATCAAAAGGTGTAAAAAACCACGACCTGTACCCCTACAGGATTTAACTCCAACTTCACTAAATCACTGAGCCTCCACAAAAGATAGATTACAAAGTTTGCAACCTATCTTAACTTCAAGTTATGGATTTAGATTACAACTTTTGTAATCCTAGGAACTAACTCTAACTCCTAACCTTCAACACAAACCTCCCAAGGTATGTGTTCCCAACTTTTTGAGTTATCACAACCTGAAGAAAACACTTCTAATTCGGTTTATAACTCACTGAACTAAGATTACATCAAGACTCAATCACAAAGAAAAACTCCTAACACATAAACTCTGTAGAAGGATTAGGTTCTTCAATGTGTTCCTTCAGTTCGCTGGTAGCACTTGTGAAGTCAATTTCTCAATTGCTCTTTTTGCTCTGTAAGTGCACAAGTATTCTGGATGACTTCGCCTCTATTTAAGCACAATTCTTCATAGAGTTATTGTTTACTTCAAACTCCTCATTGACTTGAACTCTCTTGACTTAGAATTCTACTTCAAGTAAGACTCATTATTCAATTCAAACACCTTGCTTCTTTAGACTCCTTCTTCAAATTACATTCATTGATTCTTTTGTATTGTAGTCAAACTCCAACACTCCAATTCAACAGTAACTTGAAGAGTTCTACTTTAAGTAAGACTCCTTCTTCAATTAAAACACTTTGCCTTTTTAGACTCCTTCTTCAAATCAAACTCATTGATTCTTTCTCTTCAATTCATCAGATGTTTATTTCCTTGGGTTTTCTCACGAAATTAACATTATTCATTTCTTTATTTCTGCACTCTTGTCTTTGTTCATTCTAAAAGCTTTCTTGAATTTAACTGCTCGTGACAGTGCACCTTTGGACCATATTGACTGACGTGTTTCGTCTTTCTTTGTCAATCATCAAAACTGCATAAATCCCAACACTTCAAAGTTTGTAATCTATCTTTTGTGGAGGCTTAGTGATTTAGTGAAGTTGGAGTTAAATCTTGTAGGGGTACATGTCGTGGTTTTTTACACCTTTTGAGCCGGGTGTTTTCCACGCAAAATTATTGTGTTTTTACTTACTATCCTTACTGCTTAGTTGGAACACGTTAGGCAACCTGTTTCACACTTAGGCGAAAACTTAAAATTAATAAATTACTAGGTTGTGCAGATTAACAATTGGTATTAGAGCAGATTTTCTTGTCAAAAGTTTAACCACTTAAGAATAGATTGAGATGAATTCTGCACATCCACTCAGATATTGTGAAGGACAAGATATCAACAAGCCTCCGTTATTCAATGGCCAGTACTACTCATGGTGGAAAACAATGATGGAAACTTTTATTCAGGCTTAGGATTATGAACTTTGGAATATAGTTATTGATAGACCAGAATACCCAACTAAGAAGGATGCTGAAAATAATGACGTACAAAAGAAAAAGAGTGAATACGAGGAGGCTGACTTCAAGATTCTTGAAAAGAATGCCAAAGCTAAGTTTATTCTTATTTGTGGCCTTGGACCAGATGAGTATCATCAAATATCTAGTTGCATAACTGCAAAACAAATTTGGGATACTCTCATGGACGCACACGAAGAAACAGGATCAGAAAATATTGTTAATGGAAAGGTAGATGAGATCACTTTCATGGCTATTGGAGATTCAGACGTGGAAGAAGAAGAAGCAAACTCTGAGGTAAGTATCCTTGACTTGAAACAAAAAATGCATCTTTTGTCTAAAAGAGAACTAATTAGCATGATAAGTAGCTTATTTGATGATTTTGAAGAATTAACTTGTGAAAGAGATCAATTATTTAAAGATTTTGCAGATAAAAAATTTGAGTGCATGGATCTCAAAAACTGCAAAACTGTAATTGAAGAAGAAAATTGTTCTCTAAAGAAACAGGTTAATAAACTTGAGTCATCAAAGTTGAATTTGAAATCTGAAATTCTTAAGTTGTCCATTATTGAAAAAGGGAAGATAAATGATACTGGGAAGAAATTAGAACATGATTTAAAAGAAGGCAAAATTGATTTTTTTCCGTGAAAAAGAAGGTGAAAAAATTGAACCTAGAAATTTCCAGCTTAAAAATGGATCTTGAAAGTTTTAATACATGGACGAATTCCTCTAGAATTGTTAAGAAATTGAGTGATAGGGTGCACAATGAGAAGGCTGGTATAGGATTCCATAAAGAAAATACTATCTTTGAAGATTTGTGCTATGTTTGTGGTAAAATTGGTCATCTAACTACTGAGTGTCCAGTTGCTAATGATTTTAGAAAAAGAAATACTAAATTCGCAAATGGTAACAAATTTATACCTGTTGGCAGAAATAGGTCCACTAACCAGTTGCCTAGATGGGCGAGAAGAAATCTGATTCACCTTTTTATCATAAGAAAGGACCCAAGCTTGTCTGGGTTCCTAAGACTAGCCCATAAGCTATTTTGCAGGTGAAGCTGAAAGGAAGCAAGTGATTTAATTCATAGATATTTCTTGCTTAAGAGGTATCACTGAAGTCAAACAAAAGTTCCTTTCGCTCACTTCTCAAAAAGGGGGAATGTGTCATTTAAAAAAAAAAATAAGGAAGAAAAAAGTGGAGCTAATGCATGTGTAAGGGGGAAGCAAAAAAAATGAGGATTAAAGTGAAACTGATGAAAGTGCATTGGAGCACGTTGTACCACATGTTTCATTTGTTGAACAAACGAAGGGCATATTGATAGGGGGAACAATGAATCTTGAAACTGATTTATCCACAAAAGTATGTGGTTGCTGGATCACGTTGTTCTTTGTCAAACAACAATTGATGGATTGTGACACTAAGTAGGGAGTATTATGAAAAGAATAAGTTAGACTTGGGGATAATTAAGATTGCATGAACTCTCCTCAATGATTGGCTAGAATAATTGTTCTCCTTAATTTTATGAGCTAAAATGTTATTCAATTCAGACTTACACATTTATTTGTGTGTCCCAATTCCAAATCCTTGACTTGTTTTAACCTAATTTTGTATTAGATTGTGCAAAGAAATGGTGAAAACAAGCAATAATGATCACAAAATTGCTCTTATCAGGCATGCTATATATTGATGGAGGTTAATATTGTATAAAGTGAAACAGTTGAGCACTCAAGTTTCATGTATTAATTGTTCTAATACAGAATAAAATAATCGGCAAAGCTCAAGAGTCTTATTCTTCCAAATTTTTCTCTCTCACTTAGCCCTCTTGATTATTTTTTTTCAAGTTTAAATCAGATATTCACCAAAGTACATCTTTTGATATTTGTGATGATTTCCTCTTCAAATTGCTCTTAACTTGGTACATATATAATTCTCATTTGAGGAGGGAAATCTAGTTCCTCATTTTTAGTTCATGAGGAAGAACCAACTCCAGAAACACATTTTTTTCTATTCCACCTTGAACTCCCATCTAGAAATCATAAGTGTCAAGAGGATGCCATTATTAAAGAAGATCTTAGAGCTAGCATGAAAAAAAAAATGACATGATTCCATAGTGAGTTTTGAGGAATACTCAATTTCAATCTAGGCATGGACTTTTCAAATGAAAAGAAAAAGAAAAAAAGAGGTTATTGAATAGATGAATCATGTTGATCTACATGCCTCGTGAGGAAAATTGATACTTCAAAGAAAAGGTTGAAGTAATATTTTTACTGATAAAATTGTTGAATTGGAGGCTACTCATACAGCTTATGAGAAAGAAAAAAAATGTCCTTCGAATAAGAATTTAAGCTCTACAGGCTATTCTTCATGAAGAAAGGGATGAAAATGCTGAAATTATTCATTGGTTGACACAATTATTTCCACTTTTCCATTCTTCTCTTCACTTTTCAATGTTAGTGTCTCTAGCTTTATTCTACTCCTGTCCAGTGTTTGTTTTTTGATTAGTGCTCAATATTTTTTGCTTCATTCGGTATGACTTCGATCTTATATAGTACATTATCTGGCAGTTTAATGGAATGATTATCTATTGCTTTAATGAGTCTTGTTCTTGCTCTCTATAATACATTGTTATGTTGCATAAAGTCGTTATCTGATTGTTTTGGTGATAGCCAGTGGCCATGAATAGTTTAAATGATCAATCTAGCTCGTATATTATAGGATTTACATAGCATTTCAATGATGCCAAAAGGGAGAAGATAAGAGTTGTGCAGTGTTTATAACCCATTGACTAACTTGTTTCATGTTAGTATTTCATGCTTCAGTGTCTACAGATAAAATTGTTTGAATGCACAAAGAAAAGAGGTTTGTCATCATCAAAAAGGGGGAATTTGTTGAGATTTATGTAGTTTTGATGATTGACAAAGAAAGACGAAACACGTCAGTCAATATGGTCCAAAGGTGCACTGTCACGAGGAGTTAAATTCAAGAAAACTTTTAGAATGAACAAAGACAAGAGTGCAGAAATAAAGAAATGGATAATGTTAATTTCGTGAGAAAACCCAAGGAAATAAACATCTGATTAATTGAAGAGAAAGAATCAATGAGTTTTAATTGAAGAAGGAGTCTTACTTAAAGTAAAACTCTTCAAGTTACTGCTGAATTGAAGTGTTGGAGTTTGACTACAATACAAAAGAATCAATGAATGTAATTTGAAGAAGGAGTCTAAAGAAGCAAGGAGTTTGAATTGAATAATGAGTCTTACTTGAAGTAGAACTCTAAGTCAAGAGAGTTCAAGTCAATGAGGAGTTTGAAGTAAACAATAACTCTACGAAGAATTGTGCTTAAATAGAGGTGAAGTCATCCAGAATACTTGTGCACTTACAGAGCAAAAAGAGCAATTGAGAAATTGACTTCGCAAGTGCTACCAGCGAACTGAAGGAACACATAGAAGGAACACATTGAAGAACCTAATCCTTCTACAGAGTTTATGTGTTAGGAGTTTTTCTTTGTGATTGAGTCTTGATGTAATCTTAGTTCAGTAAATTATAAACTGAATTAGAAGTGTTTTCTTCAGGTTGTGATAACTCAAAAAGTTGGGAACACATACCTTGGGAGGTTTCTGTTGAAGGTTAGGAGTTAGAGTTAGTTCCTAGGATTACAAGAGTTGTAATCTAAATCCATAACTTGAAGTTAAGGTAGGTTGCAAACTTTGTAATCTATCTTTTGTGGAGGCTCAGTGATTTAGTGAAGTTGGAGTTAAATCCTGTAGTGGTACATGTCGTGATTTTTTACACCTTTTGAGCCGGGTGTTTTCCACGCAAAAAAATTGTGTTTTTACTTACTGTCATTACTGCTTTGTTGGAACACGTTAGGCAACCTGTTTCACACTTAGGTGAAAAGTTAAAAATCAGTAAATTACTAGGTCGTGCAGATTAACACTACTTCACATCAGAAATTCTATTTTATGTTTTGGTTCTACCATGTTATTGTATCGTTCGTACTACATCTACTCTTATTGATACAATCTTTCATTATATGTCGTGTTTCACTATATCAAAACATTTACCGCTGATTTCCTTGACTCATTGTATCGTGCCAAATTATTAGAGAAGTGAGAAATCATATATTTATTTTATGAGTATTTTCTTATTGCGTAAACCAAAAATCGAACCGTTAATGACCAAAAACGAAAATCATATATTTATTTTATGAGCATTTTCTTATTGAAAAAAATTGTGTTTCAACAAAATTTAATGAAAAAAATATTTAAATTGGTTGAGTGACTTTCTAAATAAAATATCAATAGTTGAGTGATTTTGTAGGTAAAATATTCATAGTTGAGTGACTTTTATGTTATAAAAGAAAGTTGAGTGACTTTCTATAAAAATATCTATTAGTTGAGTGACTTTATGTGAGAAAAATTCATAATTAAGTAACTTTAAAGTTATAAATTAAAGTTAAGTAACTTTCTGTGAAAAATAGTATTAATTGAGTGATCATATAAGATATTAACTCACAAGATTTGGTACCATTTTCAAAACACAATTTCACTACTTTAGCTGTAGCTACTTTTTATTATTTTGCAAACTTTGCCCCGAATTTTGTAGTTTACGAAGATGATATAAATTATTATTCATAAGATAAAATTTACTAGTTAATATATTACTTTTAAATATTTATTAGAAACATATTACAATTTCATTTTTATGATATTATTAGAAAGTATTTTATCATGCCAGGTCATTATAACATCTTATACCACGCGAAATATTTATTTTGTGTTGCTGAGATGTGCGTCTAAGAAAAATTATTTGTTATCAAAGTGAGTCGAGAAGATAAGTGTAGAAGAAAAGATGAAAAATCAATAGTCAAAATTCATAGTGGTCTTTTCCAAAATAAAAATAAAAATACAAAATAAGTAGTTTGAAGCAACGTATGTTCAACGTTTTTTCAAAAATTCACGAATTTATTGTTTAATGATCACCAATTAGAGAAAGTAAGTGAATAAACTTATTTTAATATTTCACTCAAAAAGCCACCCAAATAGGAAGGTTTTTTTTAATGATATGCCGCTTGATCTTTTTGGCAAAAAAAATAATAAAACCCTTTTATATGCCAATTAAATGTCCGAAAATCTTGATTAAATTCTGAGGGGTAATTAAACTTGTTACCCACGCTTAAAGTAATTAGAAAAATCAGACCACCCAAAACATAACCCAATCCAAAAACAATTCGGAGAGTTTGTAGACGGTCTTAATTAATCCTACTTCTATTAGGATTATGTTATAAAATGAAGATAATAAATTGAAATTAAGAAGAGAAGAATAGAGAGAGACAAAGTAATAGTAGAAGTAACTGTCACGACCTAGACCGTCGTGATTGGCACCCACACTAACCCTCCGGTGGGAGAACCATTACTACAACCCAAATCTAACAACTTAACCAAATGCTACGCATTTAAAAATACGGAAGCAGGTTTAAATGATAATAAAAATGGAGTCCCCATAAACTCTAAGGTTTTAACAATTAACTAACCAAACTAATGCGGAAATTCAACTCCTAGAACCTGAAAGTCAATGTACCAAAACTCTACTAACGACAAGTGTAAGAACAAGGGGTACAACCCCGAAGCTAAACAAAACACCTTAAAAAAATAGTCTAAGTCCGAAAAGGGTGGACTTAAACAAGAAAGATCCATGGCAGCCTGAAAGAACTGTCTCACCCTTGAATCCGATCACGCTCAATAGTCACCTAGCTGAGGTCTATCAATAGCCACCTGAAGATGCCTTGTACTTAACAAAGAAAGAGCAAGTGCAGTATCAGTACACAACCACAATGTACTGGTAGGATCACACGGCTATCTCATTAAGTGTAACATACATTAGTCAACACAACAATATAATCACATGCACATATCAAACATATACAATATTATCAACATATACGAACAATGAACAACTTCACGATTCTCACATATCACAGTTATATAAATTTAGAGCAACATACCGTCTTCCAATATCAATCATCATTAGATATGAACGAACTCATCACAAGTAGATACACAACACAATTCAATGGTCCTTTCACGGAACTCAATTCAATGGTCCTCTCATGGAACCCACACCAAACAGTTAGCATATCGAAACGTGGTACCCGATCCAAGTTAGTGTGCCAAAATGTGGCAGTCGATCCCATGTTTTTGCCGGAACGTGGCAATCGATCCCATGTTTATGCCGGAACATGGCAACCTATCTCATGTTTATGCCGGAACGTGGCAACCAATCCATTCAACAAACAACAATCATAATCACAATGTATATTCTCACAATCATACAACAAGAGGTGACTCATGACATACAATTATTCAATTATCCTCATTTACGATTATGGTGATCAACAATGCAACATTCACATACACACATGTATCATAATGAAGCAAGAACAAACATATATCACACAATCATAGAATCACAACCATCACCTACCTCGAATCCAAGATTGAATCCCCTAAGGCACTTGAATCTTCCCTTTCCGGATTCGTCCCGCTTGTTCGTGGTCTAATACATACTATTAATGCAAGGATCAACAATCAAATGTCTAATTATTCGAATTATAACAAACCCAATAACCCTAGACCAAACCCAAGATCCTAATACCCAATTTAGAGTTGTTTCCACCATAGAATCTATAACAAAACCCTCCCCCATCAATATTTATCCATTCTATTACGTTCTACGGATCGAAAAATGGATTCGGGGAGTGAAAAACTTACCTTTAGCCTCAAGAATGGTGAAAAACGAGTAGGAGTCTCCCGGGGTTCGTTCTTTATCTCTAAAAGTTGAAAAGTGCATAATAAGGTCGTTTAGGGGTTTATTAACGACCCTAAGTCACGTCGTGCCCGCCATAACTGCCCTCATCCCGCTGTAGAGGCCTCGCTAGAGCCGCGAATTCCAGCGCCAAAGCGGCTGGAACGAAACAGAGAACTATTTTGAGAAATCCAAAATCTCCATTTCACAACACACCTCTAACCAACGACGCTCAGAAAATACCCTTAGCGTTAAGATCGATTTCAAGAGTTCTACTCACTCGAATTCAATTCCGTAAAGTCGTATGGGATCCTTAATGTCTTAACTATCCACTCATGTAATGAAATTCATTAATAGGTCTCTCATTTGTTACCATATTTCCCTACACCTTAATAATTCGATTTCGTCTAAATCTGGACTAGGTTAAGAAATTCCAAGTTACTACGAAAAAGTTTTTCTGGCCCCAATTCTTTCCCCATTGGCTTTTCCATAACGACCAAAATCAGGTCGTTACAATAGATGTCAATTTACCCATCACTCATCCCCGAGTGATCAACTAGGAAAGACTGGCTAAAGTAAGGGTAAAGTAGTGTCTGAATCGTCGAATTACTGGGGATACTTGTATCGCATGCCCTTCTTACCGAATCTCATTACCCCTGAGGGTTTCACATCTCCAACCTCAAACCAAATAATTGAATACCTACACATCCTCCCTTACAATGCCTCAATGGATTCATCTCAACACTCGAGTGATAAATATTATTGTATGTAAACTTAACTAATAACAAACGATTCCCAACAACCACCAAAGTTGATCGTACATACCTATGCCACATGTTATCAAAGATCTTGACACAAACATTATGACGAATCCTTTCTCACATAACCATGATAAAATTCTAAAACAATACTCGTTACAATTAGAGGTGGACCTGAACCACCCAACACACACTCATAATACCCAAACATTCATAGTTCTTAACAATATCTCCGTCCCACAACATAAATTCCCATGAGCTTAGGTTATAACAAATTTGATCTTTAGAAATCATATACTCATCGAAGGATATGTCCAAGCATACAACCCCTCCAACAACACTATCGAAATGCTAGATTTAGTAATTGTAGATTACCTCTTAAGAACAGTAGAATTGGACCCAATGATCCCCACATTCAACCACAGATAATCAATACATGACCTCGACGACTAGAGGAATATTAAGATTGCCGGACAACCTGTAATGACCCTAAAGGTCATTTTTGGAAATTTTCATAAAATGACTGTTTTACCCCTCCCAATAGTTGCCCCGAGTCCTAATTAATGTACTTTCGAAGTTGGTTTGAAGGAAAATTGATGAAAAGTTGAGTTTTTGGAAAGTTGAGTTTTTAAGAGTTA
>JAJOOH010015545.1:0-14170 GCA_029582605.1 Solanum gracilifrons
AAATACCTTTTCAATGAAATTGAAAAATACAAACCAAACAAGTAAAAAGAGAACGAGTATTCCGTTTTGTCAACAAATTAAATGAGAAGGTTGGGTAGAGTAAAAAATATCAGATGATTTTTTTTATTTGTCTTAATCTTAATAAATTTATCTGATATTTATTGCTGATGAAAAACAACAGATATTTCATAAAATTAATTGAAACGCATGAAAACTGACATGAATACTATGATTATAAAAATAAAATGTAAAATGCAAAAGTCGAAAGGGAGAGATATTAGTGTATTGATTTGTCGAACAAATAAAGGGCATAGAAATGAATTAAAGTTTCACCCAACACACAAAGATGAGCTAGCCTTCTGTGTCTAACTTGGTGAAAAACCGTCTAAAGTATACTTTACCACCTCAAATATTCATAGTGATTTCTAAAAATAATTATTTAAATTTTTTAATAATTTTAGAATAAAATTGTTTTATTCATTTTTACTTATCGGTCATATTAAGGTTAGATATTCATTTTGACTTGTTCAATTTTAAAAACTAACAGATAATTTATTATTTTATATTTATTTTATTTTTATTACTAAATATTATTCATTACCCAACACTTAGATGACGTATAATTAATAGTATTGATATAGTAAAATTATTTTTCTATTTATTACTTTTTTAAAGGGTGTATCAAGTTAAACGTGGAGAAATAATGATAGACGGAGGGAGGGAGTACTTTTTTCCATTTTATCTATAGATATCTCAAAATTGGCAAAGTAATAATTATTCTTGAAGACTATAAATATGAGGGGATGACACATAAATAGATTAGATATTCACCGAAGAGTGGATATATCTTTAGACATAAATAGGGATAAAATAATCAAAAGAAAATCTTTATTAATATAATAAACATATAAAAGAAAAACACGACAGATAATATGAAATGAAAATGTAACATACAATTGTATTTTTCAACACTCATGTTTAATAAAAAAAATTATTTTTATTTTTTCATTTGATGTTCGATATTCACTAATTTCATAAGCTTTCCCCAATTCAAATAGGTCGCCATGAGTAGGACTCCAACCATAAAATAATCGACATGGGATCTATTTGAAAAAAACGTTTCCTATCAAAAATAGTTTCCACTGGACTATACCCTAAATATATTTCAAAATTACAAGTGTCAAAATGAGCCTAAATATAAGTAACTCGTCCAATCTGTTCATAATTTTATGGGTTGGACTCAAGATAATTTGAGTTGCGTTCAATCTCAACAGATTCAAACCTTAAATTCATTTTTAGGGGGGTGCATCGATCGGTTCAGTTTTATGTATAATCAGTTTGGTTTATTGGTTTTCGATTTTTAAATATGCTAATCCAGTAACAAACCAATAAGATATATTTTTATCGATTTTTGTTCGTTATCGATTTGATTTTCGGTTTACCCAATAAGAAAATATCCATAAAATATTATATGACTTCTCACTTCTCTAAATGTCTTGGTATAGTGAAACAAGAAAGATAATGAGAAATTGTATCAATAAGAGAAAATATAATACAAAGGGTATAATTACATGTCAGCACCAAAACACAGTATGAAATTTTTTATGTTATTCAAATTATAGATCTTTACAAACTTGCAAAAGCTACAACCTAAATTACAAACTAAAACTAAAATCAAATAGTCCAACAAGACTAAAACTAAAACTAAAATCAAATAGCTACAATGGTGAACCCTTACTTTAGTCTTTAGGTTTTGAGCAAGCAGTAAAGACTAAAGCGGCCTAGTGTGAAGTGGGTAGAGTACTGATAATTTGATATAGTTATAGTGTCTAGTTATATATTAAATTATTAATATTTTATATTTAGGAAGGGTAAAGTAGTAAATTATTACCGTCTTATTAGGTTATCGGTTTACCCAATAACCCAATAGTAAAAATCGAAATCGAACCAATAACCTAATAACTTCTTTTTATAAACCCATTAAAAACCCAATAACATTAACCCAATAATATTTTTTCGGTTCGATTTTTGCATACCCCTGTCCATTTTAAATGAATTTTCAATTGAGCTCAATTTAGTCTCCAATTTCAACCCGTTTTAAGACTCTTTATTTGCATTGATGTGATGTATGTTCCTATATCGAAGGTATAAAGTACTACCTATTTTATCTATGAATTTGTAACTTTTATTTTTATTTTCTTGAGTTGAAATTCAAATTGTAGTTATAAAAGTTAAATAACAATATGTTAAAATTATTAAAATTAAGTGGATCAAATTAGACGGGTCATGATCCAACTCGAATTTTAGTCCATGCCCAAATCATTTGAGTCTAAGTGAACTTGAACAGGTCAAGACCCAACCTGCGATTTTTATTTCAACTCTTTTTAACATGTACAGTTTTAACTCAACTCGCCCATACCCCTATCCACAGTCAAAACTTCAGATTAAGAAAAAAATGAGCAAATTTCAGGAATAACAAACATAAAAATCAAATTATCACTCTGTGACTACAGTTTTGCTATTTGCGTTTCATAGCAAACATAGTTTGCTATAGAGTATCTTATTTGTATAAAATCAGAGTGATTGTATATGTATATTGGTTAGATAATTGTATTTATGTAGCTACTGTGTATATGTATCAATGATTGTGTTTATATATCTGCATAAAATTTGAATTTGTATACAATTGAATCAAGTTAAAATATTTGTATCTGTATATCAAATCTCTCTCTCGCTTTAAACAAACACAAATTATACATTGTATTTTGTATAATTTGTGTTTGTATAAAGCGAGAAAAAGAGAAAGCAAAACAGAACTGGATTGGAGTAAATTTGTATTTGTATAATTATAAGTGTATAAGACGAATAGATGTACATTTATATTTATATATACAGTTCTATCTCGCTTTATACAAACACAAATACAACTTATACATTTGTGTTTGTATAAGGTGAGAGAGGCGAGCTAGATTCAGGGGAAGAGAGGCGAATGACAAAAAAATTGCTGGAAATTGAAATAAAATGAAATTATAGCTATATCATTTATTTTGAATTAATAGTTTGTTGTAATGCATAATTTTTTCAAAAAATAAAATAAAATAGCCTCATCCTCTAGTTCTTTGACCAGGAAATGGAAACGTGCATACGATATCATTTTTTCTTGGTTAAGTCAACCTCAATCGATTAACCTTGTGCTACAAGTTGTTTCTTTTTTCTTTTCGATCAAAAGTTAAAGCTAATTAAACATAAAAGTAAAGAACAATTACAGTCATTACCAAACAAGTCCTTTGCTTCAGGGATACGCTTAAATATCTTTAACTTTCAAATTTAAAAAAATCATATTTTTTCATTTGCTCCTATTTAAGGGATTGTAATTAGCTGATAAAGTAATAAAAGAATTAAGGAAATATACATTTATAATATCAATAAATATGATCTAAAAGGAAATTGTCAATGAAAGAAAAGTTCAAAAGTCATATTTTTTATTTTTAAATTTTTTTATTTATGTCTTTGTATATATTGTATAGTTGCATATTATACTAGATGTCACTATCATTATTTTATATTTTACTTTTACTACTTAAGATGAAGCAATTTAACTACAAAGATAAATAATTAGTAAAGCTGGCCATAATTGCTTTCTATTAGACAAGTTTGACCATTTTGTGTTAAATGTTTGCAAAAGAGACAACATAATACATACTACTCTAAATTAACTTCTTTCTTCTAACTTCTTGCCTCTTGTTCTTTTACTAGTCCAAGAAGTATTGAAAATAGCTTTGAACGGTATAAATGATAGTTTTGTTCCTAAATTATAAATTAAATTAAATAATATTTTTTTATTTAATTAATTAAATTTAGATATACATTTGATTTACTATATAGCATAACAAGTGATTTCAAACTATTATAATTAAAGCATGAAATTCGTAATAAAAAATCGAGAAAAGTGTTGAAAACACTCTTAAATTTGACGAAAATTCAGGGATGTATTTCACTCATGTTGCAAGTCGAATGTGTATTTAAGTTCAGTTAGTCAAGTAAAATGGTGCTTTTAAGATTATCAATAGTTCGATAATAAAATTAATAATCCATGCCGAGTTTTGAAGTGTTTTAAATACTTCTCTCTTTACTATTTATCTCTAAAATGTCTTTTTCGTTATATTTTTAATTCAAATATGCTTTCTAATTACTAAAAAAGTTCAAAAATATCGTTCTTACTTATAATTGTTCAAAAAATAATAATAGTTTAATTTTAACTTTAAACTATTTAAAATAAGATAGTTGAAGAAAAACAAAATTCTCTCAACCAAAATCTTTCTTTATAAAGTTATGAAATGACTTTTTATATTTTATATGACCATATAGATGATTATTGATAAATCTATACGGTATAATAGTAATATTTATGCATGTAATTAAGCCATCGACTAAATACTAATGAAACAAATAAACGGATATGGACAAAACTATTTGTTTATGATTGTATTCTCTTTTTAGTTATTATATATAGGGGACGTGCCTGCTTCAGCGTGTTTCGAAAAAAAATATTAAAACTTATTTTTTTATTTTACTTTAATTTAATTAGTGTATATTTTTTTGAAATTATGGAATCCGTTTTAGCTATGAGTTTTAGTTTCAAATTCAAGACTTCACGCTGAAGCAGACACGTCTCGATCGACGTGCCTACTTCAGCGTTTTTCGGAATTTTTATTTTTTTAAAAATTACTTCTTTTGTTCAACTTAATTTTAATTAGTGTATAATTTTTTCGAAATTATGGAATCTGTTTTAGCTATGACTTTTAGTTTTAAATTCGTATTCTTTAGTTATTGCTTTATTATTTTGAATGTCGGATGAACATCTTAATGGACCTCTTCACAATAAATTTGCGCAAACAAAAAGTAATTAACAACTTAAATATCTAAAAATTATATTAAAATCTAATCAACTTTCTAAATTGTACACTTTTGTATAGATCGAAGTAACAGGGATTTATTAGCTTGTAAGTCGATTTCGAAGAGGAAGATGAGGACAACTGTGGATGTGGAGGATGTAAGGCGAGAAGTTGCGATTATGAAGCATTTGCCTCGTGATTCGAGTATTGTGAGCTTGAAAGAGGCGTGTGAGGATGATAATACCGTGCATTTGGTTATGGAGTTATGTGAGGGTGGAGAGTTGTTTGCTAGAATCGTGTCGAGGGGGCATTATACGGAATGCTGGTGTTACGCGGACAATTATGGAGGTGGTGCAGCTGTGTCATAAGCCGTTGTAAATCTTACGGAAAATATCTTCATCACGAGCACTTGTATCGAATTTATCAAAGCTTGTACTTCACCACGAACTCTTGTAGGAAATTCTCATAACTTGAGGTTGTCGAAAGACAGCGTGCTTAAGGATATTTCACCTGGTATAGGTGTATCCTCATGATTCAGCAAGCTCTTCTAGTATAAACTAGGAGCCAAAAACTAATAAAGATTTACTAATATAAACCCAGAAAAATAATATAAGAAATAAGAAGTATCACTCATTGTCTTTTCTCACTCCCGCTTCATAAGAACAAAAGAGGCATATAAATATATTCCCAAGAAAACCATCAACCAACGGTTAAAAAGAATTGAAGGGCTACAAGGCTGTGAAAAGAAGATTAATGGCAAGAGAATTGAAGGCCAATTAAGAGGAAATATACGTTGGCAACTGCCACATTTAGACCAACATTAATACTGATTCATAAGACAATTAATTGGATATTAACATCTATTTAATATGATGAATATAGAAAATAATATGAACACTACTTTTTGAGATACTAGAATCATTTTTCCAACATAAGCATGGGGTGATCTATAGAGATTTGAAGCCTGAGAACTTCTTATATGCAAATAAGAAGGAGAATTCACCTTTGAAAGCTATTGATTTTGGTTTATCAATTTTCTTCAAGCCAGGTGAGTAGGATACTTCAATTGGTGTAAAATTACGAAATTCTGTTGTTTGAATTGTCATACCTGTTGCTGGTAACTGAGTGAAACTTTTGTTCTAGATTTATTTTCTGATGTTATGCCAACTAATATGACCTAGAAAGTGTTATTGATCTGATTTGTGGTGAGAAGAAGAACTCTCAGGATTCAATTCCTAGTTGATACTTTCTCTGGGAATTTGCGTTTTTGGAAAGTGAGAATAGAAGAGAGAAGCCATTATTTTGAGCAATAAGACGGTATCTGATCATGAAAATGAAGAAGGATTGTTGGTTAACTTGACCAAAATGTTATTGCATGCAGTAGGATGCTTGCAACTAACAATTTTAGCTGCATGAGTCAGGAGCTCTGTCGTATGATGGTCATACTTGGTCTCTTCCAAGTCTGATGAATGTTGTTTTAACTAAGAGACTCGAAACTGAAATCCTAGCAGAGAATTTGTACAATTTTCCATGGGAATGGTAATAAAGTTGTCTGTTGAGTACTGATGCTATGTGATAAAATGCAGATGAGTTCAGCTATTTGTGCCGGGGAAATGTGTGTATTTTTGTGTAAGCATCTTTGGTCCTTGTTAATGTATTGACATCACCATGAAGGTTCAGTTCACTCTTCAAAATCTAGTGTAACCATTCATACAAACTTGGACCAGAAATAGATATATGGAGTGCATGAGTCATTTTATATATTTTGTTATGTGGGAGCCAGATCCAAAGCTTAGACTGACTGCAAAACTAGTACTTGGTAAGTTGGGTTTTACAAGTTCTGTTTATGCTCAAGGTGCTTGTTATGATCCTCTAGGAAACCCTTGCCTCAACACAGGACGCAACTTTCTATTCATGCTTTGAATTGTTCAGGCAAACATGTATGCACTTTTTAACTATTACTTACCAAAATATCACATTTTGACTATTTACTAATCTAGCTGGAGGGTTCAGTAAGTGAGGTATGAGATCGATCTCAGCAGATGCTCAAATCAAACAATGTCAGAACCAGGCAAATTACCATGTGATGGTTGTCCTATACCTTCCTTTCATTTTTCTATCTTAAGTTAATAACTAAGCCAGTATGTGGTTCACTCAGATGCTTACGAGGTGTTGTTGTTACCTTGTTTGCTTGCTCGGGCTTGTACACCATTATGTTGCCTCAATGAAGCTTAATTTTGAAGAAAGCTGAGATGTACTTTCAACCCCTGCAACTTGGGACATAGAAGGATGGGGCAAGCTAAAATTGAATAAGATACTTAATAATGGAGAAATGAAAATGCAAAGAAATAAATAGCTCGTCATATATTTCTTGTAAACGGAGTACTTTAATTGGGAATTCCTGAGTTGTTTATTTTGATGAAGACTTTCTTATAATAAAAAACATAATATCTCAATTTACATGCCTAAATAGGCATGGTCAACGGTCTAAGGCGTTTATTAATAGTTGTGAAGTGTTGAATGAGGGAAAATGAGACTATTTATTTAGTATATGTGTCAGTTTAACTATTCTGCCTATCAAAAAAGAACGAAAGGCTCTTTTAGTTTTATGACTGCTGAGGTCTACAAAGAATGGACTCTGCTGAATTTAAACAAGATGTGGAAATTGATAGTTTTACAATCCTTATCATTTCACATGCGAATAAAACGTCCTCCATAATGTGTATGTTGCCTCTTCAACTAGAATACTTGTTTTAGACTTTTATCTGTTGAACAAAAGTTGGCTAGAGTAATAGATGACTATATCTGTTCTATCTCTGAGTTAGTTGATTTTCTCTAAGGTGGTATTGCTTGAATATAAAGATCAACAAAATAGATTCTACTTTGATGTATGGCTATGACTCAGTGATTTAATCCCTAAGCTCATTAACTGGTGCTGACAATTATGTTGAGATTGTGTTGGCCTGCCAGGATCAAGAAGAGGCGACTTCATCTGGTTAGCCTCTTCACATTGTTGGTTTGAGTAAATCAATATGTTTATCGGTGCTGGTTTAACACACAATGTATGATTCTTTCATCTCTCTGGACAATTGTTCTTGTTCAAAAAATCGAAAACTTGACAGTAGAGCGTAGTCTTTGTAAAAGAAATACCGTATTATTTTATGTGCCCATCAAAAACTAGTACAGTAGTACTTGGTGTATGAACAGTAGGGAGGTTTAATGCTCATTCTCTCAATTCTGCTTCAATATTATTTGCTACCAGACTCTCCGTCCACTTTTACTTATTCACCGTACTAATGTGGAGAACCAAGAGATAATTTTACCATTTTATTCTTATTTTATCGTTATTAAGTATGTAAGTTATGTTTTCTAAACTTATATACAGTAATAACACTTCCACGAAAGATGTTGAACCGACCACCTTGGAGCAATATCGGCTCGGGCTCTCACTAAGTAGGTGCAGAAAAATGTTTGTATATGTATAGCCATAAATATAATTTAGTACTTTATAAGTGTGCGATCTTTCTCTAATAATTTGAGTTTCTAAATAAGATGTTCACATAATTCATCATGGTATAAATAAAGGTCATGGATTCAAATATAACTGCCACCCAAGAAGGAAAAAATATTTTCACAATAAAAGACTGGAACACAAATTATCCGAAGGCTATTTAGGGATGGGCAATAGGGTGGTGCGGAGTGGATTTTGTCCACCCACAAAATTTCATCCTCCCACTCCATATCTGCATATGTCTAAACCTGCCCATCCCGCTAATGTCCAAACCCGCACCCCCACCGCCTCGTTGTTATCCCTAAAGCTATTGCCTGTTAACATAACCCATTTGATTTGGGTTTTGTGTTGTAGAAAGTCTACTACACAAATTGAAGGGCAGCTCAATAAGCTTGGCGGCCTAAAACCAATTTTAAGGGGAAGATTTATCTTTTCTGCTTAATATATTTTAAAAGAAAAATTAACTTATAAATCTATTATAGGTAAAAGTTGAGTTTTATTCTTTTTTGAGATTAACTTCTCTCCAGTGACAGTGGACAAAAAAAATTACACTGTCAGTTTATATTTAGAAATACTTATTTCTTTTAATATAAAAGAAATAAGTATTTCTAAAAATGAACTGACGGTGTAATTTTCTTGTCCACTGTCAATGGAGAGAAGTCAATCTCTTCTTTTTTTAACTAGAAATTTTTGGTTCGAGCCTCAAAATAAAGAAAATATTGCTAGAGAGTGGCCCCCCCAAATTTTCAAGACCTAAAGCACTCGCTTTTAGTGGCTTGACTCTCTAGCCGGATCGTATACAATAACAAAATATACCTAGTGTAATCTCATCAGAGATCCAGTTTAATAGTTTTATCGGATGTTTATTTGAGGTCAGTGGCATATGCAAGATTTTTTCTAAGCGGTGTCACCATTAAAGGGACAAAAATGGCTCAAGAAGAAAATCAATGAAAGTTTTGTTTTAGGCCTCTAAATTATTTCATTGTAACAAGTAGATAGTAAAAAATAAAATTATTATTATGAACAAATAAAAATAAAAATTCAAGCACATAATAAAAAAATAGAATAGAAAAAAAAAATACTAACTTGATGTGGAGATTCAAGGTGCCGAATAACAATGATTGATGAACAAGAACGGAAAGAAAATTGAACAAACTCACATGTCAGAAATATACAAATACAAGGATTTAAGGAGTCAACACTATTTTTATATAACTATAATTCTAATTGATAAAGGAGATTTTGAGTTTTATATTAATTCTAAAAATAAAAAAAAGTTGTTAGATTTTGAATGAATTAAAGTGGAACTATAATTCTAATTGATAAAGGAGATTTTGAGTTTTATAATAATTCTAAAAATAAAAAAAAGTTGTTAGATTTTGAATGAATTAAAGTGAATCTATAATTCTAATTGATAAAGGAGATTTTGAGTTTTATAATAGTTCTAAAAATAAATAAAAAATTGTTAGATTTTGAATGAATTAAAGTGGGTGGGTAGGTTTTTAATGAAGGGACCTATTGTTTTGAATTTAAAACAAAATTTTAATAATTTTAAGAAAAGAAAAAAATTAAAACGTGAATTTACAGAATAAAAACCGTCCCTCCTGGGAATCGAACCCGTGAGGTTGCGCACAGAATGTGGCTCGGCTGCCATTTGAGCTAGGCGAATTCTGTTTAAAGGGATGTCCTTTCATTTATCTTACCCTTAAATTTTCTTTTTTTTCTTTTTTTATATAGGTATATTCGATAAAAAAATTCGACGAAGTCGTGTCACGTGACACACCTTACATATGCCTAAATCCACCCCTGTTTGGGGTGAACATTCTTAAGAATGGCACATGTAATAATTATTAGACTTATGAAATAAACCATGCATGACAAATAAGTACGTACGCCTATTGTAATTTTGACTTTAAATGCTATATAAACATTTATAATGTTTATTCCTCAAAAGTCAAGATGCACTATCTCTTTTCAAGTCTTATTTTATTGATACGTACTATATTTCTTTTCGACGATGAACTTTAAGGAAAAAGTGATAGGAATTAGTAGCCATCCATAATAATCATCACAATATATACACATAAGCACATATGTCGTTCAAAAGTTGTGTTTATAATTTCTTCTAAATAGTGTATATATATATCTTGAGAAATGTTGTTTTTGATATAAATTCAATTTATCGTAATCTTGATAGATAAAATTGTCTGATATTTATTACAAATAAATTTAGGTAATAATATCTCATAAAATTAATCGAGATACGACCAAATCGATTCAAACACCATGATTATACATAAAAGAAAATGCCGAGAGTTGTTCACACATCCAAAGTGGCCGACTACCTTTATTTAGTGGAAGGACATTGCTCATATATTTATCAGAAATGAATTTGCCGTCTTCTTTTTTAAAATCTATTTATAGCATTCTATTTTTTCCCCTTATTTGGTTTTTTTTTACTGCTTCAGAATGGATTTGAGGGTGTTCTAATTAATAGTGTTCAGTCATTATTACTCATATAGTAAAAATAAAATTAATACAAAACACAATATAAGAATAAGTTAAAAAATGACTTAGAATCTGTTTGGATTGATTTATTTTAGATACTTTTGATTAAAATAACTTATTCTCATAACTTGAATTATGACATACATATATATAATATATAAAGTTATTAATTATTAGAAGACTTTGAATTATGACATACATGTATATATATAATATATAAAGTTATTAATTATTAGAAGACTATAAGCATAAGGTGACGTTGAAAGTGCGAAGTTCTTAGTGTGGATTTATAACAAATATAAATATAATATCGAGGAACATACATTGATCAAGTGATTTAAACATTATATTTGTTAGTATTATACATATATATGAATTATTCATATAACAATATACTTCGATAAAATATTAAGTATTTTAATATTTTATTTATAAATATCGAATATTATACCAAATATTTAAAAAAATAAAAATATATACCATATATTTACATTGTATACCATAATATCAAAACTATGATATCAAAATTTTTAATTCGATACAATAAGTCGGTATCTATCGTATCATGTCCGGCGCTCATGCCAAGGAGTAAGTTGAAAAAATTGTGTGACCTGCACACAACGTCATATTGATATTATTATTGTATGGGCTTTTAATCAAGTGGCCAGTGAGCTAGTGATATACAGTATATACTATATTGTATTTTCTGTTTAAGGTTTTTTGTGTGGAAAGAATTGAGATTGATAATGAAATTCGTGCCATGATTGTGTTATATTCTATTCCACAATCATGTAAAATATAGTTTGATTTTCTCTTGAATAGAAACGACAGTATTTTAATGAAAGATGGATAGTAATTCACTAATTCACTAACTATAGTCATTTATGTAAATTTCTCTTCTTCATTTATAACGTGTAGCAGTGAGACTCGATCTCAAAATTTTCATTTGCTTTAATAATATAATGAAATGTGTGATCATCTTATTCAATGAGTAAATGTATTATTAGAGAGTGTACATTTATATTCTCAACACACTATATCAAAAATGATCTTAAAGATAATTAATTAATGGCAAATGCTTAATTGCCGCTAAATATATTTTTAGTGACAATTAATACTCTTTGTAAATGTACCTAAAGTCTATATCAACATTGGATCTAATGACAATTAATTAATGCCGATAAAATTTTTAACACTCTTTATTTATCCACATTTAATTTATTGTTATCATAACAACATCAAAGATGTAAAGGTCTGACTTTCAAATCTAACTGTGACTCATTATAAAAAATAATTTTTCATGGATGTGAAGAAAAAATAAATCAGGCTATCATGATGAGATATAATTTAGTGTAAATAAAAATATGTCTTTTTAGCATTTAAACTTTTTAGGTCATGAGATGATGGATCACACCATGCATTAAACGCATGAGAAAAATTACACATAATTTTTATTTTTATTTTTGTCCACTTTTAATTGTTATATTGTGCTTTTTGAAAGTCAATTTGACTAATTTTTAAAGTTAAATTAAATTACATTAATTCAATATTTTAAACAAAAAATTTAGATATTAAAAAATTATACGATAAATTACAATTTTTTGCATATCAATATGATGAAAAAATACATCATTAAATATTAGTCAAAATTATATCATTTGATTCTAAAAAAGGAAACTATATAATTAAAAATAGACGAATATAATATTCATTTTTACGTAGTGCTCATGCCATTAATTCCAGCACTTTTTGGAGACAACGAAGAGGCATATATACACTCCATCTATCCACGTTTATTGTTCGTTTTTCAAAAATTAATTTAATTAAGTTTTAAAGTGAAATTAGATTACATTAATTCAATATTTTAAACAAAAAAATTAGATATTAAAAAACTATAGAAAAAGTACTATAATGTGCATTTTTTTCTTATCAATATGATGAAAAATTATATCGTAAAATATTAGTCAAATTTTTATTTATTTAACTTTAAAAATGGAAATTATGATAATTAAAAATATACGGAAGGAGTATGTATGTAGCTTATTATTAAGCCAAGAACATCCTAGGTTTTATATTTTACTCGAATGTGGTTATGAAACAATTCAACTTCTTCATCATCAGCATGTACTAAAAAAAAGAAGAAGACATTGGTTATGAATAAAGTAGCTTTATATTTATATTTTCCACTTACAAATGTTGGTAACACTTGCAGCCACAAATCGACAAACTCACAAAAGTCAAGAGACCTCGTAGGGAGCATGAATGACCAAAATTGCATTGGAATGACAACCACCTCTAAATTCGAAGCTTTCTCTAAAGTCTATGATGGCGGAGTCAAAATTTTTAATAAGAAAATTTAAAATTTGAGAAGTAAATGCACGAACTAGTGAAAGGGAGTTCGAAATCTATTATACATATCTAAAAAATAATTTTAACCATATATAAATAAAAATATTTTTCACCGAAGGGAATTTGAATGAACCCTAAATATATGTTGACTCCCCCCTTGGTCTATGGGGAAGTAATTTTCTCTCCGTTTTCTTTAGTAGTTGACTAGCTGATACGTATATTAAAAATACTTATTATTTTAAACTATTTTTTTCATTTATTTTTATTTGTTTATTATATTATTTTGGAGATGTTCAATAATATTTGTTCAGTTTATAAAATTAATGAATAATTTATCATATTATGTCTATTTAATCCTTATTATTAAATACTATTTTTTTTAATATTTCAATGACTTATATTTAATAAAAATGATTTGATAAAACTACATTTGCAGTTTGGTGTTTCTTCATCCAGTCTATGGACAACTATTATATTGAATTGAAGGAATAGTTGTCAATTTAAACAAGGGAAAAGGATCAAATATGCCCCTAAACTATTCGAAAAGGTTTAGATATACCCCATTTAAAATTTGGCTCACTCGTGCCCTCACCGTCTAACTTTTCGTCTAGATATGCCCTTATGGGAGTTAAATGCCAAATGGAATTGCCGCGTCATTTTTACATTACCACGTGACATTTATATTAAAGGGAAAAGGGTCAAATATACCCCTAAACTATTCAAAAAGGTCAGGATATACCCTCCCCCCCCCCCCTTTTAAATACACTACCCGACCCGTTTTCAACAAATTTTTTTTTTTGGATAAATCCTGAAAATGAGTAATTGACTAATAAAAAATATGAAAATAATAATAATAAAATTAATGCCAAAAATTCGCAAATAAATATAGTAACCTTAAATTCAACAA
>JAJOOH010015546.1:0-11650 GCA_029582605.1 Solanum gracilifrons
TCATATTAGACATCATAATCGATATTTGACTTAGTTATTACTTCGCACCAATCGACACTAGCCTATTAGATAGTATCACACTAAATCTATGTTGATAATTCTTTTCTTGTTGATTACCTCCTTGGTTCGGCAAGTAGCAACAAGGCGAGTTATAACATTTGCAACCGCTAAAAAGACTTTTAAACGAAAGAATTATCAATGCATGCACCACACTATTCAAGAATTGCTTATTTACTCTTCATACTTTGTTGATTGCTCATGGTTCACACAACCCTAGTTGTGGGGTTTAGTTACCCATAATCATATGACTGCAATTCATTGTTTTAGATGAAAGAATTATAAACTTACGTAACAAGAGTAATAAACCCAGAAATTCAACTTGAATTGCAACTCCAAAATCTTTAAAATGATCTAAGGAAATTAATTTGCAAGTTAATCTCCCAAGTCAAGAACTAGAATAGAATACTAATGTCTAACCCCCAAAAACGATGTTTACATTCCCATATTTATAGAAAACAAGTCCTAAATTAAAAGGGAAACAAAAATAAGGAAAGTTTGTCACAGGTACGCGTCTTCATTCCACAAGACTGACTCACGGACCGTCAATGGATCTACGGTCCGTGAGTCCCTTCCGTCAGCCAAGACTCAGAAAGTATTCCAGCTTCCAAAAATCAGCTTCTCTGAAGCAAACGACGGAACTGCAGCACGGACAGTAGATCGATCTACGGTCCATCAATCCCCTTCCGTAGCTCCATACTTGGAATCTTCAAAAATCAGATACTGGAACCCTCGCAGTATCAATCTACGGATCAGTAGTACGGTCCGTAGATCAATCTACGGACCGTCAATGGGGACCGTGGTTCCACACTTGGTCAGATTTCTCTGATTATCCTTTCATTCCTTGGCTGCTGATCTACGACTACCATCTACGGAGCGTCAATGGACCTACGGTTCGTAGATGCCCTCCGTAGATGCCCTTTTCTGCATTTTCGTCAGCTGTCTCTTTAAGTCCGCGCCTGAACATCTTTCCTGCAAAATATGATAAAAACACATGAAAACTAATACAAGAAGGCCCTAGACACACACAACTTGTAAGTGAAATGTATTAGAAATACCGTAAACTCACGGTATATCAACACTCTCAACTTAAATTCGTTGTTTGTCCTCAAGCGACGCACTAAGACTCTAAACTACACTTGTATAGAAGCAAGCATTTCAAGCACAAGCAATCATATGGCTCTCTATCCCACTCACTTTCCGGGTGCAAAATTTGTTCTCTTAGACTCAACAAACTAATTCATGTGGATCAAACCATGACAACGATCGACCAACCAACACACAACATACACTGTTTTACTATCACCAAAGTACCAATTTTCCAAAAATGCAACTAGCGTCCTTACTTCAAACGAAATTCATTTTCTTTCACACAATGACTATGACTTTGAGTACAATGATTCATTCAACACTCACACTCAAAATCAACTTCAAGTACAGTTAGTGCTCAATACCATAAGTTTGCCCTTATTTTCACTGCTTAGACTCCCCACATTAGACTCTAGGATCACTATAGGATTTTCTTGGCTTGTAACGTAGGCTCAAGGTTAGGTGTGGTACATTTGGGTACTTCTTAGTGACTTTCTGCCTTCCTTGACATTACAATTGGCTTTCAACCTCTTTCTGCCTTATTTTTGTCCTCCTACCATTTTACCTTCTTTCCTTTGATTTTCTTCAACCATTGATGTGACTTTAGGTTTTGTAGAACTTTCTATTTTTCACCTTTTTTTTCTTTTTTTTTCTTTTTCTTGCGTTTTTTTTTCTTTAGTTGTCAACAAGTCACATCCATTCCTCTCTTTTCTCAACATCAAACTCTTTTCATACCCATTTTTCTTTCGGTTTCCTCTTTCATAGCCACTCTCAACTTATGGATTTTCCATTGATCGAGGTGTACAATACCTAATATCGGGTCAGGGCCAAGATTGAAGTTACCTTTTACATTAGCCACCCTCAACTTAGGCTTTTGACCTAAGTCGAGGTGCACATGTCCAAGGAGGTACCGGGGCCAACATAGTAGATTTATGGGAAGGTGAGTTCGGAGTTTAGAAAGAAATGGTCTAATTTTAGGCTCAAAGCATTTGGATCAAAGGGAGCATTTATTTTATCTGGTTGGATCTTTCATTTAGGCAATTTGTGGACTTATCAGAATAAGGGCCTATGATCACCTCCTAGGTTCTAGAGTGAATTGTCTTAGCAGGACTAACCGGGCAAGTTCTAGTTTTGCACAATAACTGTTTGAACAATCACTATTCTCACACACACTTGGCACATAGTTTCATTATCAGATTACCTAGTTCAAGTTTCAGCTTAAGTCACATCCTCAAGTTGATTCATTATCATGTCATACTCAGAGCCAACACATTCAACTTGTCTTAGCCTACCAATTCTAGCACACATCACAAAATTTGGACGGGTATATATTTCATAAGCCATCATGCTTCATTCTTTTTCATGCTTCTATACATACAATCCTAACACATGCCGATTCAACAGAAATTAAACAGTCTTTTGGGGAAAAAGAACACAGGCAAGAAAACCCCAAGAGAGGATTTATGAGCTGGGTTACTCAGACTTTACCCCATCACTCACAATCCATTTACCCCACCCCCAACAAAAATAGATGTGATTGTCCCCAATGCATACAAGAACATTAAAAGATAATGGATTTGGTGAAGCGAACTTGTGGCGCATAGCGCCGAAGAATCATGAACGAGCGGGTGGGTCC
The DNA here is from genome assembly GCA_029582605.1 of Solanum gracilifrons. NCBI lineage: Eukaryota > Viridiplantae > Streptophyta > Magnoliopsida > Solanales > Solanaceae > Solanum > Solanum gracilifrons. The sequence continues at coordinate 2,783 of JAJOOH010015546.1, forward strand.
GGTTTCCCGGAGGCCGCTGGAACAATAGTAGGGTCACCCTCAGTAGTGCCCACATCATCCATCATAGCACCATCAGTGGTGCTCACAATGTCCCTCATAACAAGAGGAACCTCTACAACTGGGGCAGAACTCGATGCCCCTACAACACTCTCATGCACCCTACGCTGGCCCAACTCTTCATCTAAAATCGAAGCCTTCCTGGCCTCATTCTCCTGCTTACGCTGTCTCTTTTGAGCTTTCTCCTTCTAAGTGCGACTAGAACGGTGTCTCTTACCTTTGGCATATGTAGGCTCAAGCCCCTCGCCGACGGTCCCACTGAATAACGCATCAACACTATGTCATCAGCCAGTGCAGTAAGTGTAGCCTGAGGCTCAACTGTAGGGGCGAAAAAGAATGGTATCAACGTCGGTCCGGAGACTGGCTAATTCATCCTGCAAAGCAGATAGATCTATAGCCGGGGCTGATCGCTCGAGGACTCGCAATTCAACGGCGTTAAGACGCTTATTAACAGCCTGGACCATCCGATCCATTATGCCCTCCATCCTTCGCTCTATTCTGGTCTCGAACTCGGCTATCGACTTTTGCATCCACGGCTGTATGTGATGGAGCAGTGTGGTCATCTGAGTCTCTAATTTATGTATTCTGGCCAATGAGACAACAATAACTCCTAACTGTGGTGTGGACCGGGATAAACTAGGAGCAATACTAGCGGCCTGGGAAGAGGAGGCCGGGACAGTATCAAAATGATCTGGTATAACGGGATCACCGCCTTGTGCATGCCCTACCGTGTCTGCAAGATATGCCCCCAAGGGAGGTACCTCAACCTGGGACTCTCTGCGAGGTGCCGCCACATTTGCCTCATATCTAATAAGGCCTATATCCAAAGTCCCTGTAGGGTGGATCAACTATCATAATGCCTTATCGGCACTCCAGACTCCCTGCACAATTGGAAAATCAAACATGGGAAGGGGTAAGTAGTAGATGTCTTGAATGCCCTCTCGTGAATTTCTACCAGCAGCATGCGGGCAAAGTCAATCTCCACTCCTGCTACCAGTGCTGCAACCATGACCGCTCTGTCCCACGTGAGTTGGTTGTCAGCCTTTGTCGGCGACACCCTGTTACGCACCAACAACCAGAAGAACTTGGCCACAAAATTCAATGTAGCCTTTTGGATACCTAACCGAGGTGCGGGGACCCACTCTGAAAGCTGGCCATCTGCAGCATTGTACTTAGCCAACTATAGTATTGCGACCTCTCGTTGATCAGCATTCCTCTAGAAAGCGCCGCTCCACACGATGTCCCATCTGTACTCAAACTCCATTGCGTTTAGTGACCAAGAGTGACCCGTGGTGGGTCCATAGAGAAAGAAACTGATGGTGGCATGTGATATGTCCACCGGACAACCCCGGACCGTAGTGGAAGTGAGAGGGTCCTCGGCTGTAGGCTTTGACTGCTTGGAAATTGAATCACGGAGAGTGGCGGCATAGGAGGCGTAAAACTTCCGTACCATCTCTTCACTAAAAGTACCTGGGTCCCAAGCCATCCAGTAGCACTTGTGAAGGTTAAAAAGTCGGTGGATGTCGGGGACAGTGTGCAAGCTCCCTGTGAGGAATTTGCGCTCCTCTGTAACAATGCGGGCAATCTTCTTTTTGTCATTAATCATGTTGGCATCCCGATAGATTTGCCATTGGCCCTCAACACACCATCTGTTTGGCTCACCGGCCACTGGAGTAGGGTTCTCATTCCTTGATATGGGTACTGATTCTGAGCTAGTGGCCTCATCAGATGAGTTAGCTTGTTCATTCTGGCTGGACCCAGTGGCTAACTGAGCATTGGACCCTGAAGCATGAGCGAACTCGGACCTTGAAGCATGGCTAGACTCAGACCCAGACGCAGACCCAGTAGCTGAACTGGAAGCAGCCCCAGTTGGTGACCCAATCAGTGTGTGCTCCTCATCAGACTAGGAGACAGTGACTATGTCGGGAATCACCTTTCGGGGGGCGCCTCTTGTGGCTCGGGGTGCAGTGGGAGAAGTCCTTGTGTTGGGAGGACTGTATGCTGGATCTTTTTCTGTGTTCGTGTCCTCATCGATCAACCTGAAGCTAGGGGCAACAGATTTTGACTTTCCCTGCTTTGAGTAGGTGACAAGCTTCTTGGGTGCCATCGTACATGTGAAAGAGATATTAGTACTAAAACTAACTAAGAACACACTAAAAAAACTTTAGAACTAAAAACGAACAGTAATAAAGACCCAGAAAAAAAATTTAGACAGAGGCTACTGTGGTTATCCACGGAGGAGACCTACGGTCCGTAGATCGATCTACGGTCTGTAGACCCCTTCCGTGGATCAGAGGGCCAACAATATTGGTCGCAGATGGAAACCACGGATGTACAGAATGGTCTGTAGATTGATCTACGGATTGTAGTCCACATCCATGGTTTCATACTTGATGAGATTTTCAAGTGCATCAATCCACGAACCCAATCTACGATCCGTAGATTGATCTATGGTCCGTAGATTGATCTACGGTCCGTGGACGGGGTATCGTGGATGTGATCTGTGCCAGGCTTCAACCAATCTTTATTTGCAAGTCCACATCTTTAGACCATTTTCAACAATACCCTAGTCTAACTATGCATTTCAACATTGAAACATGCTAGTTTGTCATTCTCAGGATTCCGATTAATCATTTGAACAAGTATTTAAGACAAACTTTTGGAACCCTAAGTCGAAACTTACATGTAGATTTATAATCACATACAACAAGGCAACAATCACTATCTATCGTTCCAAGGGTATTGTAACTTCCAATTTTATCATGTAATTTCATCTAACAAGAACCTAATGTCAAGACCTAACTCCCGACTTTCTATATTCAATCTATGAACCGAAATTCAAAGTGAGTGGAAAGTCTATTACCTTACAAGCAATGAGGAGTGGGGTGATTGTGTGACGACACTAAGCTTTAGCAAGACCAAGGAATCACCTCTTCGTTACTAACCCAACACCGGACTCTTTTTGTGGAATATGGAATGAGTTGTATTCGTAAATGGAAAAGAATTGTGGGAATTATGGGGGAATGGAAGGGATGATTTTATGGGGGAGTTATGGAGTGATTTAGGGAGGTTATAGAATGGTGAAACGGTTGGAGTGTGAATAGAGGGAAGTGGAAGTGATTTTAAATTAGGACAGTTATTAAATGAGGGGTGTCCGGGTCGGGTCAGACAGAACTAGGGTTTGGACTCACGAGACCCCATCTACAGTCCGTGAGTCGATCTACGGTCCGTAGATCGGGCCTGCAGATCGCTCTTACACTTAGAAAAATTAAGAAGCTTACCTGGGGTCTACGGACGCCATCCACGGTCCGTGGATTGAACAACGGACCGTCGATTGGGTCCGTAGACCTCTGCACCAGACCATTTTCTGTAGATTTTTCATGGTGTACCTGCACATGTAGCAACCAATAGGCTATTCTTTTTATATTTTCTGGACACTTTTTAGACACGGACTCTATGTTAATTCTAGCCAACACTAAATAAAAAAAAACTAAAGCACCTATCTAAGTTGATACAGAGACGCAATTAAGCAAAGAAAACTACAAAATTGAAAACAGAAACCTATCGTTGGCTAGATTGTATGTCTTGGGTTGCTTCCCAAACAACGCTTGATTTAACGTAGCGGCACGATGCAAGTTTCTTGATTACTCAGACTTCATCAAGATTGTAGGCCTCAATCACTTCTTGCACACTTTCAGCATTTCCCAGATAGATCTTGATCATTTGCCCATTTACCATGAACCTTGTTCCTTCACTATTCTCAAGCTCAACCGCTCCATGGGGAGCACTTTTGTGAGCAAAAATGGCCCAGTCCATTTGGATTTGAGTTTACTTGGAAATAAGCGCAACCTAGAGTTGAATAGAAGCACAAGATCACCAACCACAAATTCACGCTTTTCAATTCTTTGATCATGATACCGCTTCATCTTCTCTTTGTACAAGGCTGAACTTTCATAAGCTTTTAGGCGGAACTCATCAAGTATGTTCAAGTCATTCATTCTTTGATTTGAAGCGGCGCCCCAATCCAAATTTAGCTTCTTCATTGCCCACATCGCCTTATTCTCTAGCTCAATCGGTAAATGACAAGATTTCTCATATACAAGTTGGTAAGGAGACATACCTATGGGGGTCTTGTATGCAGTACGATAGGCCTATAGAGCATCATCAAGCTTTCTTGACCAATCCGTTCTATTAGCATTTACAGTCTTTGCCAAAATCTGTTTAATTTCTCTGTTGGACACTTCAAGTTGCCCACTAGTCTGTGGATGGTAAGGAGTGACTACATTGTGGCGGACACCATACTTCTCAAGTAGTGCCTTGAACAACTTATTACAAAAGTGAGAACCTTCATCGTTAATAATAGCCTTCGGTGTACCAAATCTGTAGAAGATATTCTTTTTCAAGAATGCGGTGACACTTTTGCCCTCATTGCTGCGGAGCGCAACTGCTTCCACCCACTTCGATACATAATCAACCGCAACAAGAATATACTTCATCCCATATGAACTCACAAATGGACTCATAAAATCAATGCCCCATACATTAAACAACTCTATCACCAATATAGGATTCATAGGCAGCTCTTGCCTCTTTGAAATCCCACCTTCTCTTTGGCAACGATTACAGGACTTGGCGAAATCATAAGCATCTTGGTGGATGGTAGGCTAGTAGTACTCACACTGTAAAATCTTATGTGCAGTTAGAATACCACTATGATGCCCACCAACAGGCGACGAATGACATGCTTCAAGTACACTCAACATCTCAACTTCGAGCACACAACGACGAATAATCCCATCAGCACAACTACGATACAAGTAAGGCTCATCCCAAAAGAATTTCTTCACATCATGCATAAACTTTTTCCTTTGGTGAAAAGACAAATCAGGAGGCACAATATCGCTTGCTAGATAATTAGCAGAGTATGTGAAACAAGAAATCAAATAATGAGAAGCAGCCAATACATGTTCATCTGGAAAAACATCATTAATTTCAGCCCTATCTCCAAGCTTTAGCATAGTCTCTTCCTCTAATCTGGACAAGTGATCGACAACTTGATTTTCGGTCCCCATTTTATCTTTTACCACAAAATCAAACTCTTGCAGCAATAATACCCATCTAATCAATCTGGGTTTTGCATCTTGTTTCGCCATCAAATACCTCAATGCAGAATGGTCAGTATGCACTATGACCTTAGTACCAAGCAAGTAGGATCGAAATTTCTCGAATGCAAAAACCACCGCAAAAAGTTCTTGTTCGGTCACAATATAATTCTTCTGGGCCACATTTAGAGCTTTGCTAGCATAGTAAATAAGGTAAAGAATTTTCTCTCGCCTTTGAACCAATACTACAGCAAGCGCCACTCCACTCGCATCGCAAATTACCTCAAACGGTTATCCCCAATCCGGTGAAATAATGATAGGTGCAGTAACCAACTTCTCCTTCAACTCTCCAAATGCTCTAAGACAAGAATCATCAAAATAGAACTTACACTCCTTCTCGAGCAGTTTGCACAACGAATGTGCAACTTTTGAGAAATCTTTGATGAATCTCCTATAAAAACCTGCATGCCTAAGAAAACTTCTAACACCTTTTTCAAAAATGGGTGGCGGAAGCTTTTCTATTACTTCAACTTTAGCTCTATCAACCTCAATACCTTTGTCTGAAATTCGATGACCCAACACTAGACCTTCTTTAACCATAAAGTGACACTTTTCCCAATTTAGCACCAAGTTGCAATCTTCACACCTTTTAAGCACCTCGGCCAAATGATCCAGACAACGATCAAAAGAATCACCTACAACTGAAAAGTCATCCATGAACACTTCAGTAGTGTCTTCCACCATATTAGAAAATATAGACATCATACAGCGCTGGAAGGTTGCTGGAGCATTACACAACCCAAATGGCATCCGTTTGAACGCAAAAGTCCCATAAGGGAAAGCGAAGGTGGTCTTCTCTTGATCTTCTGGAGCTATAGAAATTTGATTGTAGCCTGAATACCCATCAAAAAAAAAATACCAACCCTTTCCTGCAAGTTTATCCAACATCTGGTCTATGAACGGCATAGGAAAGTGGTCATTTTCTATCCACGCATTCAACTTCCGGTAATCAATACAAACTCTCTATCCAGTGACGGGCCTCATTAGAACGAGCTCATTTCTTTCATTTGGAACCACAGTAATACCACCCTTTTTAGGCACGCACTGCACATGACATACCCAACTACTATCTGCAATGGGGTAAATAACTCCCGCATCCAGCCACTTGATGATCTTCTTTTTAACTACCTCTTGCATAGGTGGATTTAATCTTCTCTGGTGCTCGATACTGGGCTTATGCTCTGGCATGAGTTGGATTTTGTGAGAGCAAATACCGAAAGGAATCCCAATAATATCCGCAATAGTCCACCCAATAGCTCGCTTGAACCTCTTTAACACAGTCACCAAGCACTCTACTTGTCTCGCATTCAATTCTACCGCAATGATGACCGGCAAAGTATTCTCTCTGCCCAAGTATACATACCTCAAACGCGGTGGTAGAGCCTTAAGCTCCAATTTTGGTGCCTCCACAATAGATGGTCTAGCGGGTGGGGACTCGCGATTTTTCATGTCTAACTCATACTTCTTTGGTTTGGACCGATATTCACACCTATCGAGTGCGGCTACTAACTCATCATACTCTTCAATACCATCACTATCGAAATTCATCATAACTGTTGCTAATGCCTCAACACCTAGTCGCTCTTCAATTTGCACTTCTGTCCCACTCTCTTCTCTGTAAGTTATAGCAGATACTGTTTGTCTCACCACTATGCTTCATGGACCTAGAAATATTGAAAGTTGTTTCTTCATTGTTCAATTTGAACTTCATCTGTCCCTTTTCCATATCAACCAATGCACGCCCTATGGCAAGAAATGGTCTCATAAGGATGATGGAAACCTTAAAATCAACCTGACAGTCAAGAATCACAAAATCTGCTGGAAAAATGAAATTCCACTTTTACTAGCACATCATGGAGTACACCAATGGGCTTCTTCACAGTTCGATCGGCCATTAGTAACCGCATTGCAGTGGGCTTCGGGTCCCCTAGGCCCAACTTCTTGTAAATAGATAGTGGCATAAGGTTGATGCTAGCACCAAGATCATACAATGCCTTAGCGAAGTGTAACAACCCTATAGTGCATGGGATAGTGAAAGCACCAGGATCTTTCTTCTTCTGCACAAGAGATCTTGTAGCAATAACACTACAATGTTGCAATCAATCATCATCTTCAAAACTCACAGACCTTTTCTTTGTCACCATATCTTTCATAAACTTCGCATATCCAGGCATTTGCTCCAAAGCTTCTATCAAACGAACATTGATAGAAAGCTGCTTCAACATAGAAATAAACCTGCGATATTTACCATCTTCGGTCTTCTTCACTAACCTCTGTGGAAAAGGTGGTGAACCTCTGTGGAAAAGGTGGTGAAGGTCTAGGTATGGGGACCACTTTCTGAGATATCTCCGTTTCTTGCTCTGTCATAGTCTCAGACTCATCTCTGACCTCTACCATGTCATCTTCTTTTCTAGTCTCAACATCCACCACAGACGGCATAAGTGGATTTATGGTTTGCTTACCCCCTCTAGTAGTAACTGCCATGCAATGACCATCATTCTTTGGATTCTGGATGGTGTTGCTAGGAAGAGTGCCAGGTTGACGTGGGTTCACTGTAGTAGACAACTGAGTCATCTGCTTCTAGAGATGCTTTATTGACACTGCATTAGCATCAACTTTTTGACCAATACTAGACAAGTCATTTCTCATCTCCTTCACATTCTCATCAGTTGCATCAAACCTTCTCATCATCTTATGCATCACATCTCCAATACGCGCTAGATTTCCTCCAGTTTTCCTAGCACCAGATTCCCAATTTTGAGGGGGAACATAAGGTCCAACCCGATCGTTTCTGTTGCCATAGTTATTCTGGTTGTAGTTGTTGTCGCGATTGAAGTTTCCATCCCGGACATATTGACCCTCTCGGTTGTAATTTCCATAGTTCCGACCTTGGTTTCATTGACCTTGGCACCAATTTTCCGTGTTGGATCCTTGAGCGTTAGGTCAGAAACCCCCCGTCTGATCATTCACTGCATAAACATCCTCTTAATAGTAACACTCTTCAATTGGTGGTGGCGTTCTAGTCAAGTAATTCACAACATTTGCCTTCTCTGTACCTCCGCTCACATGCTTCAATACCAATCCCAACTCGATCCTCATCTGAGCCATCTCCTAATGAATCTTCTCTGCAGACTGATTGTTCGTAGCATGAACGGCAAATGTGTTTCTCCCAGTATTTGACCTCCTAGTGCTCCATGCTTTATTGTTGCGAGAGATTTTCTCCAATTTTTCTGCAATTTGTGCATATGTGCACTCACCATATGATCCTCCAGCAATAGTATCAAACACTGCTTTATTGTTGTCAATTTTGGTTGTTATCAAGATGAGTGAAATAATTAGGGTATCCGTGTTCCCCATAAGCTCATAACGCAGTAATCCTAGTAATAGCAATCATTTCTTAGTGTACTACATGCAAAGTGATAAGTTAGGTATCTCTAAATCCTTGGTCCGGCATCAAGAAAATTTCACCCCGGACCTTGGTCCGGCTACGCGTGTGTACTTTACTAGCCCTTACCTTTACCTCATATTAGACATCATAATCGATGTTTGGATTAGTTATTACTTCGCACCAATCGACACTAGCCTATTAGATAGTATCACACTAAATCTATGTTGATAATTCTTTTCTTATTGATTACCTCCTTGGTCC
>JAJOOH010015547.1:0-22531 GCA_029582605.1 Solanum gracilifrons
CCTTCCTCTCCCCCTCCCGACTATTTAGTTCCAACATTTCCTTGATTGAGTTGCATTTTGTCTTTGGTAATGAATGGTTGAGTGTCAGAATATGCTGATATGTCGAAGCAAACAAGCTTGAGAAATGTCCTGACTAGGTAGTGCAGCTTGTGGAAATTAATGATTGTTTAGTTTGTTTTACTTTGTCAAATTTGTGATATCTTTACTCATGAAATGTCTCGTTTTATGGTTGGGAGTCTCGATTTATGCTCTTCTACATTATATTTAGGCTCCAGAATTGCACATGGAAATCCACAGACATGGTCCCATGCAACAAACTATGGCAGCAGAACCTTCAACATCAACAAGCACAAAGGTATCTCTTTAGTCTATAGTTCTCACCCCTTATTTCTTGATAGGAGCAATATCTTATCTTCTGTGTTCAGTATAATCGTACTAATCGATGTGTCTTGATTTTTTTTTTCCATTTAAATTGTTGTCCAGAATAAGTCGTGATGCCTTCCTCACAGAGTCTAATTTTTGCTCTTTGATTTTGTACGCCTTTGAATGTTACGATTACTTTATCCTCCCTGGTGAATAATTTGAAAGTTAAAAGTCCTCTTAAGACTGGTACTGAAGCTCTGTGAAAATCTGGTGGTTTTGTCAGATTCATTTTCGATCTGTCTATATTGTTGCTGATTCACCATTATGTGTCTGCTCTTGCATTACAGAGTTCAAAAAAGACGAAGAGCAGTGATCTCAAGTATGACATTTTTGGATGGGTCATACTTGCCGTTGGCATTGTTGCATGGGTGGGATTTGCAAAATCTAATGTGCCGTCACCACCACCACCGCCTCCACAATGAAAGCCATAAATACAGCTTTACTGGTGAAGATACTCTATTAGAGTTTTTCCTTTTGCATAAACAGGGCGCTAGGCATTTATGCCCGTCATTTAGCTAGTTACTGAAACTTCAAAACTTTCTGGTGAAATCTTTAAAGACTTTTTTTCTGGTGTAATAGATCAAATAAGACTGTTTTTTCTTATAATCTCTCGATATTTTTCATGGTGTTCAGCTTTGACTTAATCTGCATGTTTTCTTCATTATTGTGTATAGTTTTAGATGTCATCTGTGTAGCTGCTGCTATCAAGAACTTATTCTAAAATAACTGAGTGGCCAGCCTCTCTACCTTCACAAGGTAGGGGACAAGGTGCAAGTACATCCTAGCCTATCCAGATCTCACTTTGTGGGATTAAAATTAAATTAGGTATGTTGTTGTTGTCGTCATTGTTATCAATGTCACTGGACCAATCCCTGACAGAAAAGGATTTGCCAATTAGCAAAAAATCAATCAACACTCTTACTAATGGTGGTTGACAATAAAAAATTTAACAACTTGAAGATTGAGAAATTACAAATATACAGAAATGACTTGCAATACAAATATTATTTCACTCAACCAAGGAATGCTTTTGCAACAGCAAAACCAGGCTATTGTCTTCTTCGTCGTTTGCTCTCACCTGGAAGTATTCTGGTGATGGTTTCCAGTGTCACATTATAATGATATTTGGAAATATGAATTGGCAGACTATGTCTTTTTTCAGGATGCTTATATTTCTAACCTTCGAGGATACATTACGTACGAGATCTTCCATACAGATTAGCGTACACTGTCTTTGTGCGGTACACCAGAATCATGCTTAGAACAGCTGCAACAATGCAGAGTCCTGACATTATCAAGGAAGTCAAGAAGAAGCAAATGGTACCTTCACACTTTAGAGGTTCATCCATGTTTAAAAAACTTGTCAAAACCGACGCCAAATTCAAATGTCCTTCATGGGGCTGTTGAGCTTGCTTTTCAGCTTCCCTGTCATATATACTACTAGCAATAAGACCTGAGAATACTAATGAACCAGCTGGGTTGGCAATAGTGAGGAAATTGTACAAAGCCCCAAAGTTCTTTAACCCAAACAATTCAGAAGCAGCAGCTGGCACAATCGCCCAATGAGCTCCATAACCAAGTCCAACCAAAAGAGTACCAATATACATAGCTCCAGGCCAACCCATAGCAAAGAAGAAATGGCCAAAGGCCATCACGACTTGGGCAACAGCCATAGCTGCATGCCTTGGATATGCATTATCCCTGTTTGACAAGGTCGTGTGAGAGATTTATGAGATTTGAATATTCATGTAAAGATAAGTTAATACCTGACGATTATCTCAGAAAAGAATCCACCTCCAATACGGCCAAGGAAGTTCCATATGCTGATCATGGAAACAAATACATGTGTGTTATCGTATCCTAAAGATTGGCTCATCTGTCCCAAGTTATCAATGACAGTCAAACCAGATCCAGAACCGAAAAGCAGTGAGAAAAACATAAGCCAGAAATCTGCTTTTATTAAAGCCTGGACTAAAGTAAAGTCCTCTCCCCTACGAGGACCTCGTCTTCTTTTGATCCTCACAGCTCCTTCTGCAGCTGCTTGTGCTAGTCTCACTTGTAACTGGGCAATTCTTTTCTGTCTTTCTAAAGCAGGAAGCAAGTCTACTCCCTTCGGTTTCTCCTCTTCAACCTCACTAAATATAATTTCTTGACCATCGTCGTGTTCTGATCTGCCAGGACCTTGATCACCTGACTGAGATAGAAGTGCCTCTTCTTCTGGTACTACTCTTGGCTCTTGAGTGAAACTCAAATAAATAGGTATCACAATAGGGATTATCAAGATAACAAATAGAATTGCTGTGAAGATTACAAGAACATTTTGGCTAACATCAACAACGTCTTCAACAATCATAACTCCCATTAAGTAAGAAGCTAAAAGGAGGCATATACTGTAAACAAATGAAAAACTTAAACCATCAGAAGGCCTAACTTGTCTATGGCCTCCAACAGGCCTGATTATAAACATGAGAGCTATAATCACCATTGCTGGTGCAACGGCAATCATAAATATAAGTGAAGCGTGATCCGGGGAATGGATTACTGCATATATCTGAGTTAAAATAGCACCACCTAAGCCAGCAAATCCCTTAAGAATCCCAACCACAGGACCACGACTTTTCGGGAAATTTTGCACACAAGAGACTAAAGCTGCTGTGTTGAAGTAGGTTTCACCATTTGTTCCTACAAATATAAGAATGCACATCTGCAGAAAAATGGTTAAACTTATGTCAGCTGTTAGAGAAAACAAGAAATGGATAAGACATAATTCATTATGATGGTCAGCAAAATACGGACTGGCAAGACATAATTCTTCCGAGAGAAGCATAATGAGTATTGATTATGTTATATCGATATCCAAGTGCAAACTTTGGTACTATGCCTCAACTCCAATCAATTGCAGGGTTTATTGGTGATAAGATAAGGCACAAGTAACCCTAGATTATGACCGAAATTTCAGAGACATATCTTAACTAAACTTAGGTACTATTACCCCCAACTCATTTTTTTTTTTGTAATTTATACACATATTGGCTTACGTGGCACACTACATGACTCACATAGTTGAGGCGCATGAGATGCTTGGATGTCACATAAGCCAAGAAGGTGTACAAAATTACAAAAAAAATGGGTTCAGGAATAATAGGACCTTAGTTTAATTAATGTGTGTCTTTGAAATTTCGATCATAGTCTAGTCTAGAGGGTATTTGTGCCTTATCCCATATATATATATATTCCTAAAATGAGGAGATACGGATGCAATTTAAATAGCACTTTGAGGAGATTGTTTGATATGTCACATGTAAGGTATCAACTTGGACACAAGCACTTTTGTCTCCATTCGTTGAGAGAAAAATACACTTGTTATCTTTATTAATCTCACATTAAAAGGCACAAATGCTTGTCTAACATTTACTATTGCGATTTATGGGGTATATATATATAGTATTCCAACTTCGTTTTTACACTAAATACTTCCTCAAAATAGAAATGTCAGACTAAAAAAAAAAGAAAAGCAAAACAAAAGTGGATCGTAAATTTAAAATTTATGAACTCCTATAATAATTTCAAATTAATTTGGATTCACAATTAAATATTTATAAAATATTAGTGAATTTTTTAATACACAAGTATTAGCAAAAAGTTATTAGTTTTGTTAACCCGTAGCTAAAACTTTGGATCTGCCCCGGACAGAAACATGTTATTCGACTTCGAGGCCATTTGAGCTCAACGCATTTTGAGATGGCAAGAGTGCCACACAAAACTTTTTGAAAATTAGTTTTTGCGTTTGACCAAGCAAAAAAAAAAAAATGATTTGGTGACAATCCAATTAATTTAACGCATATCATATAAAAAAATGCATACTTTTCAACGTCCAACGATACCAAAAAGGTACAAATGAAATGAGTGGACAGCAAGAGTCTTGTTTCAAAGAAAACTCATAGAGATAGAGGTGCGTTCAGTACGGAGAAATTTTCTATGAAAATTGTTTCCTAAGAAAATATTTTTAGAAATTTTTGTATTCGATTCATAAGCATAAAAAAAAAAAAAAAAAACCGGGATAATAATATGTATGTTTCTTATTTTTTTTTTGCGTTCAATAAAAAAAAATTGCGCGATTGAGATGAAGATGAGATGTGTTATAAGTTGACAAGAACACAGTCAATTGAATCACTTGTGAAAATTGTTTCAAGCTTCAATTAAGAAATATCATTTTCTATATTTAAAGTTTCGTAAAAAAAATTATTTAAATAGAAAATAAAATTTTCGATCAAAAACTTGAAGGAAGATGAATGAAGAAGAGTAGTCTACTCACAGCCCATACTGGCAAAGGTGCAGTTCTTCGAGTAACAATAAGCCAAACCCAACCATATCCAATAAAATTCTGAATAGCACCAACAAGAAGTGCAGCCCATAAAGGCAAAATTTCACACAAAGTACCAGCTAAAAATCCAACACTATCACCCAAATCTTTAGCCACACCCAATCGAGCAATCTGTTTCTGATTGTAATTCAGAGAGATTTTAATTACTGGAGAAATACTGCCGAATAAGTATCCAATGCCCGCACAAGTTTGAATCCACATTGCGGCAACGAACACGAGCCATCTGTTATTGAAAAAATAGCCAAATCTCTCTTTCAAATAAATCGTCATAGCATCAGATCAAGCCAATTTAGAGCTTCAGATTTTCTATCTTCAAGTTCAATTTTTGTTTATGAATGAATGAAGTTGGGTGGGGTGGGGTATGGGGGTGTGGGGGTACGTTGCGTTTGATTACTCTCTTTTTGATGAGAAGAGATCACAGGAGCACAGCAAGGTATAAGCTAGAGCCTCCTTTCTCAATTCATGTGATGGGTTATGGACTCGTTCATTTATAATCTCAACTCATTTCAGCATAACTTTTGAGTACGTGTAACTTTTGGACGGATTCATAATCTTTCTATTTAAATCTCTATACCATGTTACTTATGTAAAAATGATAATTTTATTTGAATCTCTACTAACATGTGTTTCCTTAAAATATATGGTTATGTAACAATGAGAATACTATTTAAACCTCTAGTAAAATGTGTTTCCTTAAAATATATGGTTGTGTAACAATGAGAATTTTATTTGAACTTCTAGTAATATGTGTATTCTTAAAATATATGGTTACGTAACACTGAGAATTTTATTTGAACCTCTACTAACAAGTGTAATATTAAAATATATGATTCTGTAAGAGTGGAAATTTTGTTTTACGTAACAATTGATTTGGTATGATTGTGTGGTTAATTTATTTTTTTGTCATTTATTTTATTATTATTTAATATATTTAAAAATCTTTTATCCTATTTTTTAACAAAAACTAATCTTACCTCATTTCTTACTTTTCTACATAATATTATTATAGGGAGTTTTCACAAATAACCATTATAATAAACTTAATTATGTTTCATAGTCATATTTTGCATATTTACGGGTTGTAGCTACAGTTTAAGGTGCATCGTTTGTATAAATCACGGGTACGTTTGTATAATTGAGCTATTTTTGTATAAACTCAAAACAACGAATTTATACAAACACAAACATCTAAACTTTAAATATTTATACAACTTATATTATACAAAATTACATTATACAAAAGTTGTACAAATTATATTATACAAATTCCGAATTATACAAACGTGTGAATTACACAAACTCAAAATCCTAGTCCGCATAATTATCACTGAATGTTGTTCGTGAGTGGTAATTAACTAAAACTATAGCTATAATAACTAGTTAACTAGTATATGTTTGTTTATCCTTATAATTTTCCTATTATAAATTTATTCTTAAGATTGTTGAGGTATGATTTTATATAACAATGTAAAATGATATAAGCGGAGCATTTTGAATTTATAATTAAAAATAATTAATATAAATTAAATTAAAGGCACATTTGATAAACATGAATTAAATATGTAACAACTATTCAAACAAGTTATCCTATTCTATTTGCACGGTTATAGTCTGTTTAAAAATAAGACATTCTCTTTTCAAAAATTAGTAGGTCTTAAGATTTCTATTTTATCCTTATTAGTTGACTTAAGTTTAGTTTAATACTCACATGATACACTGGTTTTTGTTGTTTTTATTTTTATAGAAAAAGAGCGAAAATGAAAGATATATATGAACTACATAATACGTATGTTTAAATCGAAGCTAATAAATACATAATATGTGTTAAACTATACATTCTTATCATTTAACTATAGTTAAATAATGTAACTTTATTAAATTATTTATTTATAATAAATTATAGTACTTTAATGTAGTAAAGAAATGAATTTTTAGCTTAAATCAACCCTAAAAACTAGCTTCTAACAAAAAGATTGTTCAAATCTTATAAGAAAACTATTTATCACTTTATATCTGATGTGTGACTTTTTAACACGACACCTCACATCTGAAATTAAACATGAAAATCCAACATTATTATACAATAATTGAGATAAATCTTACTCTAGCTACTAACACGATAAATAAATAGTTGGACCTATTCAAACTCAAAATTAACTCCTAGGAGAAAGATGACCCAAGTCTAGTTTTCATTCAATCGTGTCTCTCTTAACCTGATGTAAAAACACGATGAGATTAGGGACCAATATTATTTTAAAAAATCACTATTTTTTCATTTAAAAATGACTACTGTCTATTTTTATAAATATTTTGATTTAATCAATATGAAAAAAAAAAAACAATTGTTTTATGTGGAAAAATTATAAAGTTTTTCACTATTTTACACTTTGTTTGGATGGTTGTTACCCATTGTATTATTTTGTATTGTTTTGTTAAAATATAATATTTGTTTTGATTGTTACTTAAATTATATTGTATCTTATCATTTAAATCTATTGTTAGGTAACAACAAAAATAAGTTAATTTTGAGTGGAAGAAAAAAATGGAACACAAAGCATTGAGTAGATGTTTATCAATTATCATGTATTCCTTTGTCGATGCTCGATAGAGATGATAAAAGCTACCAACTTATACAAAAAAAAGTGGTGTATACTACCAAGAGGAGCCGCCTGTCTATCTCTAATTATCTGGCAGGTCTTCCTGTCCCACATGCCTATCACATATTTAATAATTACAATGACTTTTGTCAGAATTTTCACAATCAAACATGACGAAAACGTTTGGTTATATTTTCGCTGAATTTTTTGGCCTTTCGAAATAATTGAATTTTTCAAAATTCAAGATAAATACTTTTAAAAAAAATCATGTTTGCCTTTAACTTATTAAAGGTATATATTTTCTAAAAGATGAATTACTACTTACAAAGTTGTATTTATTATTTCACAAAGAACAATATTCCTTTTGTTTCATATTAGTTGATCATTTTTCATTTTGTAAGGTGCTTAAGAAATCATAAATAAAAAGATAATTGTACTAATTTACTCATTAAAAAACTTCTTGGAATTCTACAAACAAATGTGAACACTCTTAGGGGTCGTTTGGTGGAGTGTATCAGGAAAAATAATGCATGCATTAGCCTTGTGTATTACTAGTACCTTGTTTGGTACTCTTTTCTAACCTATGTATAATTGTGTGTATTGCTAATTGTTCGCAACAAATTTTCGTAAGCGCTGAAAATCAACTGCAAGCAAAATAAATAAAAGAAAAATGTTATTTTTATTGATGAATCGTTGTGAGTGCAATTCTGTTGTTCTCTTGATTCTTCTCTCCTAAGCTTCTCCGTGATTCGAGGGCCTTCAGTAGCGTATTTCTCGAATGTAGGATGATGTAGACCTCCTTATGTATTTGATCTCCGAGAACGTCGGAAAGCACTTCGTCGTTGCAAGTCGATCTCCGGGAAGAACTCCGTTGACCATTCCTTCGAAGAGCTATGTAGCTAGTGTTGTAGCTTTCTCTAATGGCAGAATGCTTGTTGAAGATTTGTCTTTTCTCCCTCCTAAGCTTCTCCAAGATTCGAGGGCCTTGAGTAGCGTACTTCTCGAATTGTTAGATGATGTAGACCTCCTTGAGATGTTGTTGATCTCCGGTAAGGTCGGAAAGCGCTTTGTCGTTTCAAGTCGATCTCCGGGAAGAACTCTGTTGATCACTCCTTCGAAGAGCTAGTAGTTGATGTAGCTTTCTCCAATTGCAGAATGCTTGTTGAAGAGTATTTTGGATCCCCTTTGAATGTCATGTCTATCCCCTATTTATAGTTGTAAGGAGTGGACAAGGTTGCTTGTGATTGGCCAAAGGATGTCATTTTGACACTTGAAGCATTGTGATTCGCTCTTGCATTTGACTGGGACTACCACCTCATTTGGACATGTGGCGTCACTTTGTTGGTCTTCGATTCCTAGTCACTGTGACACGTGGTGGCATGAGTTTGGGATTCAAGGGAGATATTGTAACACCCCAGAAAATTTTTGAGCTAAGACTTGAACCATACTTCGTTGTGAGTAGAATTTTACTGATGAATTAAAATTTCTTAAGTGTTAAGTTCACTAGATGTAGCACCTTGAGTTCGAAAAAGAACTAAATTGAAAATAGCAAAATCTGAAATATTGCAAGTTATGCTTAAGTTATGAGTTTTGGGTCAACTTGAAATGATCATAACTCCTAGCACATGATGAGTTAGATGTGCTACAAGATACCGTAGGAAAGACCTTTGAATTATCTTTTCAACACCGCCAAGTTAGCTAAGTTTCAAGTTCGGATGAGTGAGATATGATCTTTTGAAGTTAGGCTGTCCAGTTAAGGAAAGTTAGCCGAAAATAGTGAGGGGTATTTTGGTCTTTTTCTTACCCAATCATATTTAATTCATTTTTAGTAACATTTTAGGGGTCTAACCCTATTAGGTTCAGTTTTATAATCCTAGTTTACGCCTAGGGTTTTAGTTGATAGTTCAAGAAGAGAAAAGAAGAAGAGAGAAGAGGAGAAAAGAAAAAGGATAAAGGCGTTCGTCGAAATTCTTGAGAGTTGTTGTGGATTGTCGCCATGGGTTTGATCCCTAAGAGGTATGTAAACTTCCATAGTGTTGGGTTCTTTCACCCACACGCCAATCATGATTTATTCAGCGTAATTTCGTTCTTGAAATTTAAGGATTTAAGTTCTTGATAAGTTCTTGATAAGTGTTCTTAAAGTTTCATTAAGTTTTGATGTAATATTCTACTTGGATCAACTTCAAAGAACCATATCTCTTAAAATATAAAGAGTTACGTGAGCCATAACCTATCCAATTAAAGGTATTTGAATCTACTTTCCATACGCCAACAATTTCGCGTCAATCCAATTTCTGAGTAAAAAGTTATGTCTATTTTAGTAACATATACAGTGCTGTTACGAATTAGCCGACGGGAAAATATTAAAAAGAGTCATTTTTGTCTTTATACCTCCAAGAAAACCATAAACGAATTTCTTGACTAATAAAAGGCTCAAAACAATCAGATTTTCATATTCACTAATGAAAATTATAATTCTTGGCCATAGAGATTTCAAGAAACTAATTCAAGAATCTCAAGAAAGGTTTTCTTGATTGTTTACCTTCAAGCTAGGGTTTCAAGGCTTCTAGTAAAGTTCTTTTGCAAAATTCTTCAAGATTCTTAAAGATTCTTCAAAAATCTTGTTCTTCTAGGTATGTAAGGCTATCATAGTGTTGGACTAGTTCGTCATCACGCCCTACATCTACTTTTAGATCAGTAAAAGAGTAATCTAGGATACTTTTCCTAGATTTGAGTATTCTTGAGATAAGTTGATTTTGAGTTCTTGAATTCATGTTTCTTTTAAAAGTTCTATTCCTAATTATCGAATAGCTATATTGTTATTGAGATCCTTTCATATCATGAATCATAACTCTTGAATTCATAATTCAAATTCAAGAGAGAGTTAAGAGTAGATTTCAAGGAAGCCTTTGAGTTCAATTGTGAATCCTTTTATGAGTTAAGTTTTGAGTAAGTAAGTATGAGAATGAGAAGAGTCGTATACATAAGTTCCTTATTGATATTTTGACCCTTGAGTCGAGTCGTTAATGCCCATAACTTCCGCATGAACTTCATCAGTTGAGTACATTTGAGAGGAGTAGTATCTTCAAGTCTTGAGTATTGAGTTCCTAATCCCCTTTGAGATTATATTTCTAATCATTGGACTATTACATATTACCCATGAAGTCTTTGAGTTGAGTAGTTCATGTTCATAATTTCGCATGAATCCTATAAGTCGATCAGTCTTGAGATGAGAAGTTTATTTGAGTCCTTGAATTGAGTAGTTCATGCTCAAAATTCCGCATGAACCCTTTGAGTTGAGCATTCTTGAAATGAGTAGTATCAGTGAAGTTCTTGAGTTTCAAGTATTGAGTTCTATCTATAGTTATTGAAAACCTTGCATTGAGTCGTTCATGTGCATCATTCGGCATGAACCATATTTTAAAAAGTCTTTTACAAATTTTTAAACTTTGTTTTAAGACTTAAGCTTTGAAGTTGAGTAAAAAGTAAGAGTAAATTCATTTTCTTTAAAATGATATATGGGAACTAAGTATTCCCAAGAGTAAATGTTTTCACATTTAAGATGAGAGGAAACTAAGATTTCCAAAAGAGTTTTGAGCAAGAAAAGGGAACATCGATTCCAAGAGAACTTTTAAGCTAAGTTTGAATAATTATCTCAAATCAGAGAAGAAGTTGTTTTTAAAACATATGAGCTAAGTATATTTTTTGGAGTAGTATTTGAGTACCGATATGGGGATGCGAGTTCATATTAACTCAAGTCTCCATAAATCATGTGGCCATCATGGGTATTAATGGGTCATACTTTTTAGATGATCACATAAGTTAAGCTAGTGGATCCACTAAGTTAAGTAGTTCTATATGACGACAAAGTATAAGACAGTCTGGCAGCGTGATGGTAAGAACGTTGTATCACCACTTAGGCTCATAGTGGTGGTTGTCGGTTAGAGAAACTCCCACAGCAGTATTTGCATGGTTTCTCAAGGGGTTCTGCTTAGTATGAATGAGGGTATGAAACTTCATTCATGCATTGCACAAATAGACTTTGAGAGGTAGCATGATATGTCTTTTATGATATTATGATTATGAGTTAATATCATGTTTTAAACAGTTTTCCTTTTTCTTTATACTGCACTTGTTTTAAACTGCTTTATATTGAAATGAGTTCAATTATGTTGAGTTGAGTTAAGCCAGGTAAGATTTTTAGTTTCTTTCATATTCTTTCAAGCTTATGTTTTGCTTTAGAATTCCCCTTACATGCTCGTACATTCCACGTACTGAGCCATTTGGCCTGCATCTTCTCATGATGCAGACACATGTATTCAGGATCATCAACAAGAGCTTCGTTGATACATCTGGAAGTTCGAGTTAACTATGGTGAGCCTCTTTATTTCCGGAGGATTTTATTTACTTTTCAGTTTAGTCAGGATGTCGCGGGTCTTGTCCCGACATCCATCCTTATCAGTTAGAGGCTTCATAGAAAATCAGTACAGTTGAGAAGTCTGTATTATTCATTTATTTTATTAAATATTTTAAAGACTTAAGTTGCCTATTTTATGGCGAGTTGGATATATTATTTTATTCAGAGTTTTTCATTTGAGATAAAGCTTTGTATTTCAGTTTCATGAATTTTGTTCAGTTTTTAAGCTTTGTATGCTTGAGTTAGCCTTCCGCTTGTAGTCAGCCAGGATGAGGGTTCACTTGGGGACCAACAATGGTTCTTGAGTGTCGGCCACGTCCAGGGTGTAAACTCGGGTCGTGACAAACTTAGTATCAGAGCACAGAGTTTAAGTGTCCTAGGGTGTCTATGAAGCCGTGTCAAGTAGGATTTTGTTTGTGGTTGTGAAGGCCCCACAGGGACTGCAGACATTTAAGAAAAGTTTCTTTTATTTCATACTCTTAATCGTGCAATAGAGCTATGCCATATAGAATTATTCTAACTCGTGCATTTCTCAGAATCATTCGACTACCCATCATACTAGAGGTGGTTGAAAAACAAAGTCAGTTCTTTGTCGATGAGTTGTTCTTAGCAAGAGTTTTGAGGAAGTCATGAGATTCCATAGGGGCTTGAGAGAAGCCCAAGAGTAAGTTAAGTGTTCAGTTTCAGAGGAATGCACTCATATTCATATGAATCGTGCGTTTGAGCTAAAAGCGAGTTGTACTCTTTTCCTTAAGCCTTATTTCAACTGAGATCCTTATGAGGAGGTATGTTTAGAGCTTGGGTAATATTTCCACCCCAAAAGGTAACACGAGTTACGAGATTATGAACAGTAGTAGTGAAAGAGTCCAGAGTTAGAGGAAAGTATGTAGAGGTTTAGTGATTTAAGAAAGGGAGAGAATGTTTTGAAGAGCTATATTACTATAGTGATGCACCCAATAAGTTATTGATGAGGAGATTTCCCTTATGGGTAGAGTAAGAGTTGCTAGTCAAAATGAGATCGAGTATATGTTTGTTAACCAGAATAGAGTTGATGTCGATGTGCCATCGTATTAGAGGAGACTAACTTCATGTGTTGAATAAGAGAGCATATTATTTATAAAGTGATAGATCTAAGCCAGGCTTATGATTTGTTTGAGATGGTCATGATGTTCAGAAGGTTATAAAACTGATCAAATAATGAGGTATAGTATAGTAGACGAGCAATCATATTGATATTCGGGTTTATTAATGAATATTATGCTTGAATTCGAGATGAGTGTCATGATAAAAACAAGGGAAACATGAGGGTGATGATGTGAGTCTTGAGATTTAATATGGTAGACTAGACATAGAGTAGGTGAGGATTTGATATGGTCGTTGCAATAGATATGAGTGGTACAAGTGAGAGACCCTAACCTTCAGATAAGGGCAGTGAAGTATGGCTAAGTCACAAGAGTAACAAGAGCATTAAGAGGTGTACTGAGGTGGTATGTAATCAGAAGAGGTTAAGAGAAACACCTTAGAAAGTGGTCTTAGTACCTGCGTATGGAGATTTACGTAGCCATGAGATAAGCTTCTTCCGATTATTAGAGTAAGATGATTGTAGACCAGTTTAGATATGATGGAATATGTCCACAGCTTTCAAGTGTCAACTTTAGACCTAAGGGGGAGATGACGAGATAAGAAATCAAGTCAAGTGTTTAAGAATAAGAAAGTAATGAGTCTTAGAAAGTATGGGAGATATCTTTTCAGAGGTCCTATTAATAATGGAGTTGTAAGAGTACTAAGCTTGAATGTGGTGTTGTTAAATATTATGTGGTTCTTGATATGAGCCCAATGTGGTGGTAAAAAGTATTAGTCTTGGGATGAGATTCCATATAGAGAGCTATAGAACCTGAATCTAAGGATTTGGGTTAAGATTGAATATAGTAAGAGTATACCATTATACTCAGACCTTAGTAAGAGTAACCCCATTCCATACCCAGGCTAGTCGTCATTCGAGGACGAATGATCCCAAGGGGGAGATATTGTAACATCCCAGAAAATTCTTGAGCATAAACTTGAACCATCCTTCGCAGTGAGTAGAATTTTACCAAGGAATAAAAATTTCTTAAGTGTTAAGTTCATTAGATGTAGCACCTTGAGTTCGAAAAAGAACTAAATTGGAAATAGTAAAATCTAAAATATTGCAAGTTATGCTTAAGTTATGAGTTTTGGGTCAACTTGAAATGATCATAACTCCTAGCACAGGATGATTTATATGTGCTACAAGATACAGTAGGAAAGACCTTTGAATTATCTTTTCAACACCGCCAAGTTAGCTAAGTTTCGAGTTCGGATTAGTGAGACATGATCTTTTGAAGTTAGGCTGTCCAGTTAAGGAAAGTTAGCCGAAAATAGTGAGGGGTATTTTGGTCTTTTCCTTTCCCAACCAGATTTAATTCATTTTTAGTAACATTTTAGGGGTCTAACCCTATTAGGTTCAGTTTTATAATCCTAGTTTACGCCTAGGGTTTTAGTTGATAGTTCAAGAAGTGAAAAGAAGAAGAGAGAAGAGGAGAAAAGAAAAAGGATAAAGGCGTTCGTCGAAATTCTTGAGAGTTGTTGCGGATTGTCGCCATGGGTTTGATCCCTAAGAGGTATGTAAACTTCCATAGTGTTGGGTTCTTTCACCCACACGCCAATCATGATTTATTCAGCGTAATTTCATTCTTGAAATTTAAGGATTTAAGTTCTTAATGAGTTCTTGATAAGTGTTCTTGAAATTTCATTCAGTTTTGATGTAAGATTCTACTTGGGTCAACTTCAAACAACCATATCTCTTAGAATATAAAGAGTTACGTGAGCCATAACCTATCCAATTAAATGTATTTGAATCTACTTTCCAAACGCCAACAATTTTGCGTCAATCCAATTTCTGAGTAAAAAGTTATGTCTATTTTAGTAACATATACAGTGCTATTACAAATTAGCCGACCGAAAAATATTAAAAAGAGTCATTTTTGTCTTTTTCCCTCCAAGAAAACCATAAACGAATTTCATGACTAATAAAAGGCTCAAAATAACCAGATTTTCATATTCACTAATGGAAATTATAATTCTTGACCATAGAGATTTCAAGAAACTAATTCAAGAATCTCAAAAAAGGTTTTATTGATTGTTTATCTTCAAGCTAGGGTTTCAAGGCTTCTGATCAAGTTCTTCTGCAAAATTCTTCAAAAATCTTGTTCTTCTAGGTAAGTAAGGCTATCATAGTGTTGGACTAGTTCGTCCTCACGCCCTATATCTAAATTGTTATTGAGATCCTTTCATATCATGAATCATAACTCTTGAATTCATAATTCAAATTCAAGAGAGAGTTAAGAGTAGAGTTCAAGGAAGCCTTTGAGTTCAATTGTGAATCCTTTGAGATCCATCATAGATATGAGTTAAGTTTTGAGTAAGTAAGTATGAGAATGAGAAGAGTCGTATACATGAGTTCCTTATTGATATTTTGACCCTTGAGTCGAGTCGTTCATGCCCATAACTTCCATTTGAACTTCATCAGTTGAGTACCTGTGAGAGGAGTAGTATCTTCAAGTCTTGAGTATTGAGTTCCTAATCCCCTTTGAGATTATATTTCTAATCATGGTACTATTACATGTTACCCATGTGGTCTTTGAGTTGAGTAGCTCATGCTCATAATTCCGCATGAACCCTATAAGTCGAGCAGTCTTGAGATGAGAAGTTTATTTGAGTTATTGAGTTGAGTAGTTCATGCTCATAATTCTGCATGAACCCTTTGAGTTGAGCATTTTTGAAATGAGTAGTATCAGTGAAGTTCTTGAGTTCCAAGTATTGAGTTCTATCTATAGTTATTGAAAACCTTGCATTCAGTCGTTCATGTGCATCATTCGGCATATGTCTTCTCATGATGCAGACATATGTATTCAGGATCATCAACAAGAGCTTCGTTTATACATCTGGAAGTTCGAGTTAACTATGGTGAGCCTCCTTATTTCCGGAGGATTTCATTTACTTTTCAGTTTAGTCAGGATGTCGTGGGTCTTGTCCCGACATCCATCCTTATCAATTAGAGGCTTCATAGAAAATCAGTATAGTTGAGAAGCCTGTATTATTCATTTATTTTATTAAATGTTTTAAAGACTTAAGTTGTCTATGTTATGGCGAGTTGAATATATTATTTTATTCAAATTTTTCATTTGAATTAAAACTTTTTATTTCAGTTTCATGAATTTTGTTCAGTTTTTAAGCTTTGTATGCTTGAGTTAGTCTTCCAATTGTATTCAGCCAGGATGAGGGTTCGCTTGGGGACCAACAATGGTTCTTGAGTGTCGGCCACGTCTAGACTCGGGTCGTGACAAAATGGACCTTGGACTTGAATTTAATAAAAATGAACTTATATATTTGTAAAGCCCAAATTAATCATTCAACCCAAATAAATATGGATTTAATTTAAATTTCATATGAATTTAACCCAATACAATTTATGTGTCTACAAATGCCCCTTACTTCGAGACTTGTCGACGTGTAGGCTTGCCGAAGTTTGGCGACAAGACTTGAAATATTCATGAATGTGTTTTAATTTTTTGAGACTTGTCAACGTGTAGGCTTGTCGAGTTTGACGACAAGAGTTGAAGTCTTCATGAGCCCAACAATATCACTCTTAAGACATTTGCTTGACTCCATTTCTTGCGATGAAACAAGTTGCATGGTAGGGTCATGTGCAACTCCATTTCGATGTGCTCCTAAGTACTTTTGTTATTTCAATCCACTCGAGGGAAAATATGAAAGACTCTCTCTCGAGAGGGATAAGCAAATTAATGTGACAAAGTTGTATGAATTTTAAATTCATAAAACTTTCACCATAGACTTGAATACAAATTTGGACACCAACGCTTAGGGTGTCACACAAGTCCTCGAAGTTGAATTTAAAAGAACATAACTTGATTTTTAAAATTTTTTTTTTTGTCAACCCTTCAACTTGGAAATAACAGGTAATTTAATAATCACACCAAATTTTCTTTCCTTTGCTTGATTTTGTAAGAATCATTCTTGACATCTCAAAACTTATTGTTTTCCTTTTGAGTGCTAGAAACTTCCATTTAGATGGGTAAGAATTGATATGATTTCCTTCTTCCAATTTTACCAAAGTTTTCCTTGTACAAGAAATGAAAATTGTTCAGAGAAACTTCTATATAAGAATCTCCCATGTACAAAGGATTGATCAAAGAATCATTGAATAAAATAATTCTCCTAACCAAATCAATGTGGAACTCCAAATTTGGTTTGTTCTTTTCTCAATTTCGTGCAGTCTCGCAAAAATGCTCTTTTCTTTGTATAAAAGAATTCAAACGACGGGTGACTTGAATCTAAAAAAACTAGACTTATAGTACTACGATATATCCAAAAATCAACGTCAAAAAACTTTTGTAATGACTGGAATTGATTTTTGAAGTTGGTCATCAAATCTGGAAGTTTTCCTCATAATTATGCGCAGTCTCGCCAAAACGTCATTTTCTTGGTGTAGCAGCATTCGAACGACAAGCCACTTGATTCTGGAGAAACTAGACTTTTGGTACTACGACATATCCAAAAATCAACCTTTAAACACCTTCCGTATTGACGGGAATCGAATTTTGAAGTTGGTCATCAAATCTGGAAGTTCTCCTCACAATTATGCACAATCTCGCTAAAATGTTCTTTTCTCGGTGTAGGAGCATCCCAACAACAAGCGGCTTGATTCTAGAGAAATAAGACTTTTGGTACTACGATATATCCAAAAAGCAACGTTAAACACCTTCCGGATTGATGGGAATCAAATTTTGAAGTTGGACCCCAAATTAGTTTTTCTCACAGCTACGTGAAATCCTGCAAAGCCATCCTTTTCTTGGTGTAGGAGCTTTCTAATGACAAGCAAGTTGATTCTCAAGAAACTAGACTCGTACTACTGTGAAATGTCCAAAAATGAATGTCAAACTCTTCCTGAATTGACAGAAATGATTTTTGAAAGTTGGTCTTCAAATTTTGCCATTTTCCTCACAGATTTGTGTCTTATAGATTTTTCTTGTTTCTCTTTCTTGCAGGTAATGGTTGTGGTTGCATATTTATTTATGCATTGACATGTTTCTTAAACACGGGAGATTGATGTTTAAGATCTAATTTGGTCGTAATTCAAAGCTTCGTGCTACTGGCACCGGTATGTCGGACACGATTGTTGTGCTGATGCTCATGTTTGTCATGCCATATTGAAGGGTCATGCACTTACTACATGTGTTATCAGAATTAGATCAACCAAGAAAAAATTGAAAACTTCGTGCAATTGGCACCGATGACTCCAATATTTTTTTCCAGGTTTTCGAAAGAGCTTAAATCACTTAGAAGTTGCATGAGTTGTTCATATGATTGGCGTGGAACCACTCATCTCATCCTAGCAATGTTGGCAGAAAACTAACTCGAGGCATTCACCTTCCTTGCAGCCTTGGTAAAGAGAGCTTGTCTCCTCCATTTCCATCCCCTTTTTGCGGCTCCACGAGAGAAACATTTGGAGTACTTTCATTTCATTTCCGACGAGAAAGCACCCAGTGTGAGGATGGCGAGAGAAACACTTGGTGTAGGCCTCCAAACATCAACGAACTAGATTGCAGATATTCTCATTGTTCAGGCTGTAGTGTGGATTGACATCTTCCTTTCAATTTGGAGAAGACCTTGGACCAATCTTATGACTTCTTGGAAGTACATGGAGCTCGAATTCCTTACACTTTGTGATTCCAACTTTGCAAAATATTCATAACTTGGAGTATGAATAGTGAAACCATGTGCTTCTTGTTCCGTTGGAAAAAAAGCTCAAATAATTACAGTATATGTAAAAATCACGGCCAATCACTATATGGATTAGTACCAATATCGCTTCAAATTCAGGTCACAATTTTGTATTTCTCAGCTTTTCAGCTTCGCGCGTCTGTAGTATAAAATTCATAACTCAAAGTAGGAGTATTCAATTCACGATTTTCTTTTTCCGTTGGAAAGAAAACTCAAAGAACTACACAATGAATAAAAATCACGAACAAAGACTTTGTGTATTGGTACATATATCGCTTCAAAGTCAACTCACGATTCTGCCTCGCTCAACTCTTCAGCTTTGAGCAACTTTTGGAGAAAATCAATAACTCTGCGTAGGAGCCTCGAAATGATGTGATTCTTGTTTAATTGGAAGCATAACTCATAGACGTACAACTTATGTAAAAATCATGGCCAAAATAATTCCAGATTAGTACATATATATTTTCAAGTTAGCTCAAATTCTTCCTCGCTCCACTCTTAAGAGCCTCAAAATGATGCGATTCTTGTTTCATTGGAAGCATAACTCATAGACATACAACATACGTAAAAATCACGGCCAAAACCTTTACGTATTTTCACAAATATGTCTTTGAAGTCGGCTCAATTTAATTTCGAAATCTGATGATCTATTTCGCTGCTTTGAGCAGTCGTGGTAGAAACTTCATAACTTGGCGTAGAAACCTCTGAATCACAAGCCAATTTTACGTTGTGAAGTAGACTCCAAGAACTGAAATATATGTGAAAATCATGGTCAAAACCTTTGCGGACTTTTACAAATGCGCCTGTGAAGTCAGCTAAGATTTCTTGCTTAACTCCTATCCTTTGCTCATTTGTGACGCATTTGACTCATGTGCTAGCAACATAATTTTAAAGAGCTAGTGTGATGAGCACACAATGCCACCGAACTCTTTTTTTTTACTCATGTGACTGAGCTTAGAGTGATTACTCTAAGCGTCTACGTACTTCGGTGACGAGGATCAAGTCATTTTGTAGTTCAAGATGATGAGTTTTTTTTTTGGGCCGTACACAGTTTATACTCTTGCGGGGCAGGAGTAACATGTAGTTTATGCTCGTACCTTAAAGAGCGTTGTAACATGCAGTTTATGCTCGTACATTGAAGAACATTTCAACCTGCTGTTTAAGCTCGTACGTTAAGAAGCGTTTCAACTTGCAGTTTAGGCTCGTACATCAATGAGCATTTCAACTTGCAGTTTAGACTCATGCGTCGAGGAGCGTTTCAACTTGCAGTTTAGGCTCGTACGTTAAGGAACATTTCAACTTGCAGTTTAGGCTTGTACGTCGAGAAGCATTTTAACTTGTAGTTTAGGCTCGTGCGTCGATGAGTGTTTCAGGGAAGAATTCCATTAATGTAACTGTCCTCCTAACCATTTGTGATGAAGCATTAATGTACTTCGATTTGGTGTTAGATTTTTTGCTTTCGCATTGCCGAAGCTGATTTGTACTTGGTTTTGTGTTGATTTTTGAAAGTCGAAGTTTAGAAGTCCCTTGATGTTTTTGCCTTTTGAGGGTGACCAAAGTCCAAGTGTCACCACTCTCTTCATTGGAGAAGTTATCTACCTTGGATGTGTTTGTTGTTTTCTTCAAGGCGGAAACTTCAACTGGTTCAAAGCTCTCAAACTGCAGTATGATGACATCTTCTTCAATTTTTGGCGATGCCACAGGACGTAGAACTTTTGAAATTGAATCGTAATCATGGTTGACACTAGCATGGTTTGTCTCAACTGTCTTACCATCGTCAATGATGATCTTTCCCTCTCGTACCAATGTCATGATCTTTTCCTTCAGAATGAAGCATTTTGTGGTGTGATGATCGATGATGCGGTGGAATTTGCAATAAATAGGATTATCGACTTTATTGGATTCTTTAGGTCCCTTTGACTCTGGGAGTGCAATGACTTTCTTGGTTAGCAGCTCATCAAGAATCGCAGGATTGTTAGAGTCCAGAAAGGGATACTCTTTTGCTTGTAACTCCTTCAAGGTAGATTGATTTTTCACTTCTTGTGTTTGTTGATGCGCCTCAATCTCTTTCAACTTTTGTCTCGTGGAGGCCTTCATAAAAGTCGTGATTACCGCCATGGACTCATTAGTTGTGTAGTCTAACGACTCTTTGAATTGTGTATCTTTTTTTCTTGGATCAAAGACATGCAATGTCTTTCCATGGCTTGCAATGCTCAACTCCATGTCATGAGCACGTGTAAGTAGTTCTTCAAAAGTTTGAGGCTTAATTCCTTGAAGGATATATAGAAGGCCCCAATGCATTCCTTGTATGAAAATTTCAACTGCAGAGATTTCAGAAAGTTGGTCCTTGCAATATAAGCTCAAAATTCGCCAACGATTGATGTAGTCCGCTACGGTTTAATCCTTACTTTCTTTTGTGCTTGTTAATTCCATCATGCTCACTGTACGGCGGGTACTGTAGAAACGATTGAGAAATTGATTTTCCAATTGCTTCCAACAATCAATTGATTCAGGCTCTTAGTTTGTATACCAATCAAAGGCGTTTTTTTTAAAGAACGAACAAACTGCTTGACAAGAAGATCACCATGTGTACCGGCACTTGTACAAGTCTCAATGAAATGGGTAATATGTTGCCTTGGATTTCCCCTTCTATCAAATTGTTGCAATTTTGGTGGTTGATATCCAATTGGCATCAGTAAACCATCGATTCACTTAGAATATGACTTTGAATATCCTAAGGAACTTTGTGGTGGGCAACCATATTGAAATTTAATGGTGTTTGTGATCATGTCTTGTAGTTGTTGAACTGTTAGAGTAGCCATCGAAGCAGATCGATTTACGCTTTGAGAGTCAATTGGCTTGGTGGGAGAATCAATATCAACTTTTTCTTGTATTGTTAGAATATGATGTGACTCTCCAGAGTTGTAGAGATCTAACTTACTCATAAATTGGGTGATTTGGAGACTCTTGTCATGAATATACTTCTTCAAGGCTTCGATGGTTTGCTCCATCATTGCGGACTTCTCATCCATGTCAGTTGCGTTAACCATCAAGGAGTTAACCTTTGTTGAAATTGAAGAATCCATTGAATTCTTATATTTACCAAAGTTGAAGTCAGAGTGAAGGAGTTCATCAAACAACTTAGATGCGATGTTGCCCCCAAGGATTGCAGTTTTGAGTGTCATTTGAGACTTGATCTTTCTTGCCATCTCCAAAGAGGTAAAGTATTCATATCTATCCGAACCACTAGTCCTGAACTTGTGTAGACTGACTGGACCAGCATCACTAAGATCAACAAGTGAGGCAATAGTAGAATCCTTGCACGAAATATCATTGATCATCTTGAAGGCCATTGCAAAGTTGAACTTGTTTTTTTTTTTACAATAGAAAGAGATGAAGAGCAGAATTATGTCCCACTGGGCGTGCCAAATTTGTTCGCAACAAATTTTCGTAAGCGCTGAAAATCAATTGCAAGCAAAATAAATAAAAGAAAAATGTTATTTTTATTGATGAATCGTTGTGAGTACAATTCTGTTGTTCTCTTGATTCTTCTCTCCTAAGCTTCTCAGTGATTCGAGGGCCTTCAGTAGCGTATTTCTCGAATGTAGGATGATGTAGACCTCCTTGAGATGTATTTGATCTCCGGGAAGAACTCTGTTGACCATTCCTTCGAAGAGCTATGTAGCTAGTGTTGTAGCTTTCTCTAATTGCAGAATGCTTGTTGAAGGTTTATCTTTTCTCCCTCCTAAGCTTCTCCAAAATTCGAGGGCTTGTTGACATCCAATTTTGACCTTCCCCGATATAATTAATTTTTGAACTTCTTAATTTTCAAATGATTTAAAATAATTAATTTTAGAAATTTCGAATATATATATATATATATATATA
>JAJOOH010015548.1:0-14879 GCA_029582605.1 Solanum gracilifrons
ATTATGGCATTGGTAATTGTGGAAAGAAGTTGGAAATCGTGTAAAATTCTTAATTGATGTTGTAACTACAATTTTGGTAGATGAATTTATGGTTAAATTATTGATAACTACTGATGAGTACTCATGATGGGAATGGGTTAATAATGAGGTAATGATGAGAGGATGTGAAAATTGGTAGGATAAGTTGTCATTAAATGTTACCCTTGTATTGTACAAGAATTATGGATTAGTTTTGAGTTCGGTGGTTTAGGCAGTATCAAATAATTTGACTTTGACTTTGTATTCTCTTATGATTATCATATTATGATTCAAGTTTTTATATATTGGGATATATAATTAAATATTAGAGGTATTATATTACTTGAATAACTTTAAAGTTATAGTAATTGGATGAGTTAAGACTTAACTCTAGGCTTGAAATTTGGAAAATATGAGATTTGACCTATTAGTTGAAATCAAGATTTAGGAACCTTATTATAGATGAAATTTGGAAAATATGAGATTTGACCTATTAGTTGAAATCAAGATTTAGGAACCTTATTATAGATTTGAGTGGTTTTTTGAGTCTAGTCTAGACCTATAGTAATGTGGATGTTGTTAGTTTCGAAATCTTATTGTGATTATTAATTTGAATAGATTGCTTTGAGTTGGAAGTACAATGAAAGGGACGGCTCAAGTCCCAAAGTGATTGTTCGACTATTTGAGGAAAAAGAATTTCTAAACCCTTGTTAAGTGTATCGAATTAGTGTATTTCCTTGTAATATGTGTTTGGGGGTAATGAGACTTGGTGATGGGTCGACTTGTCCGCATAGGTTAATTATAATGATGAAAAAGGGTAACAAAAGGCAATGTGATTAATTGTTTGTGTGTGATGTGTTGAAAATAGTTTGGAAAGCTTGTTGAAACATTGTTGATGTTGTATCATGATTGTGTTATTGTGAATTGTGCAATGTTATGAAAATGGTCATCTCCTCATTATTTGTGTGAACATGTCATTTGCATTGTTCTGAGATAGGGTTGTGACAAGTGTTAAGTGAATTGAGAAAGAATAAGAAATTAGAGAGGATGTACCAATTCGAGGGACGTATCGCGCACTGCGAAGGATAATATATTTCGAGGGACGTATCGCGCGCTGCGATGGATAATATATTTCGAGGGACGTATCGCGCGCTGATTAGTCCACGATTTGGACTCATTTAGGGCTTTATTTGAATAGATTTAGTGTCCTCAAATGCATATTTTGTACCAATAACTAATGTAAATCCTTGAATTTCAAGTATTTGGATTGAGGAACAAAGCATGGACACTATTGAGCAAAAAGGAACAAGGAAGCTGAAAAAATACAGAAAAGAAGGCATGAGGATCGCCTAACCCATTGGGTGAGTCGCTGAACAACCTTGGCCTTGCCTAATGTTCAAGTGTACCAAGCCTTGAAGGAGAAAATCAAGTCGGCGAGAGAAAGGAGCAGTCGGTGAGTCGCCAAACGGTTCCGCGATTCAGTGCCATATCACCCAAAGTTACAAAACCTGAAGATGCTGAAGGCAAATGCAAAACGGCGATGACAATGACCAAAGGGCGGATCACCAATTGGGTCGGCTATCCTGACTAACTGCGCCGACTGAACATCCGCAGCACATTTTTTTGACAACTATAAATACTTGTTTAAATTTTTAGCTTAAAGATCTGATTTAGTCTGGAATCATATTATTGTTCAGTTTTTGAAGTTTAGAGCTTAGAACTGAATAGAGAAGCAATATTTTCTTAACTTTGAAGATTTCCATTTCTAAGAGATTGGAAGTATGTGCTGAAGATTTTTCATCTAAGACCTTTGTAAAGACTATATCAATCCTACCCAATTGATGGAAACACAACTCAGTAACGATTTTTACCTTTTTACTATGTCTAGCTAAAATTGCAATTCTTGGGGTGTGATTGTGTGATTATGTGATTATGGGTTGATTTAACTACTGGGTATTGTTAATTGATAGTTTATTTGTTGTTTAAAAGTGATTTCGTTTAGTAATTGTGGTTGAATTTAATGGGTTGTAGTTGCAAATACAATCTTAACTTCGTATTTTTGGCTTGCTGAAGAGAGAGGTTTTAAAACCAAAATTACTGAATCAATGGTCTTTGAGTATTGGGTTGTCATGGATTCAGCTCGAGAGAGTGAACCCTAAACCCTTTTCCACACATTCAGCCTAAGAGAGTGAATGGACTAAAGCGAAGGTTGTGCTTCATTGCCGCTTATTGGTGTTCGAGAGAAACCAATTTGATTCGACATAAATTATTCGAGAGAAAGTTTATTCCCACTAAAGTCTAGCTTATTCACTGAATTGCAGTTGTTTACTATTAATTGCAATTACCCGGTTGTTTACCTTAGCCCATAATCGTATCACATCCCAAGAATCTTGTCTCTTTATTCGTATTTTCATTTTATTTGTTGTTTTAGTCGATAATACAAAATCCACTTTATATTTGATGCTTGTGTCACCTATAATTTAAACCATATTTTTCTTCGTAAATATTTTTAGCTATGATTGACTAAACCATATTCTTACTTGCGTATTGATTCTCGATTATGAACCACTGCCTTAGGACTCGACCCCAACTCAGTAATTAGGTTATATTACTATTGAACAATCGTTGATGCTTAGTATTGTATGAAGCATCTTTGATAGCGTAAACATCTTATCAAAATGGTACCGCTGCCAGGGAGTGGTGTTAGTTGAGAATTTTTAGTTAAGTTGGACTTTGTTCTTGTTAGTTGTAGTGATACTTACTTA
This sequence comes from Solanum gracilifrons, assembly GCA_029582605.1. Taxonomy (NCBI): domain Eukaryota; kingdom Viridiplantae; phylum Streptophyta; class Magnoliopsida; order Solanales; family Solanaceae; genus Solanum; species Solanum gracilifrons. The sequence goes on from JAJOOH010015548.1 coordinate 2,784, forward strand.
ATTTTTAGTTTTGTTTTGTGTGCTTGTGCTTTCAAATAGAGGAGGTGAGCATGTCGGGCAATAATTGTGAACAAATGGATTTTCCTCCGTTAGAAGTGAAGATGTTCAGAGATCGCATCCTAACCTTCGAACAATTGAAAGGTGAACGGATTCATGTCGTGGCTAAGGTTTAAAGCTCTTCTAGTTCAATGCCCAACTCATGAAATTCTCGATGTAGTCATCCTGGAATGTTTTTACAGAAGTGTTGGTCCCGGGAACAAGGTGTTGGCTGATCAACTCATCTCGGGTGGTATTGAACAACAACCCTAAGTGATAGCAGCCCAACTACTTCAAAACATGGCTTAAAAAAACCAAGAAGTAGAGAGGGACTTCATATTGGCCACATTGATAACTCAACTGGATGATTTGGCCAAAAAGATAATGGAGATTGAAGTCCAATGCAAAAGGAAGGATAGATACATCCCTCCTCATGAGCGAAGAAGGTCTAAGGATGATGAGGGTAGACGTGTTGAGGATACACTGTTAATCATTCTATATAAGATCAATGAGAAATATAGAGTGCTAGAAGAGATGAAGGAGAATGTTGAAGTGCTAAATCAGATGATTGGCTCTCATTCCAGATCTATCCAGCTAATTGAAAACCTCGTGGGTCATGTATGGCGTCATCTCCACCAAACAAACAAGAGGGGTTACTTAGTGACACTAAGGTCAACCCCAAAAATGGAGATTGAGTGTGGACTACGGTCGTGCCACGACGTTAACTAAGGCGCTTCTTGGGAGGCAACCCAAGGTTTTATTGCTTTATTTTTGCTTTAAGAAATAATAGTGTGTTGTTTGTGTAGGTTGAAGTGGGAAAGTTGTTGAAAAGTGTAGGTTGGCAGGCAAAAGATCCACTCGGCGCATCGCCAAAGATGTCGGCGACCCCGACCTAGACTGCCGTTGGACTCAAGAAAACTTGAAAATGCAGTCTGTAAAACTCGGCGAGCCTAAGAAATTATTGGCAAATAGCCGACCAGGTCGGCGATCACTATCTAGTCCGCCGTTTGGACCCCCAGATAACTGGAAGTCCTATAAATTTAGGCGAGGTAAGTGACCACTCGGTGTTTCACCCTAATGGGTCGGCGAGCACGACTAATGTCGTTGAATGGGCGATAACTAGACGGCTTTTAAAGGGCCAAAGGTTTAAACTTTCAAACTCTTCATTTTCCCTCACTTTTAATCTTCCCAAACTCTCACCTAATTAGTATTTTCAGTATTTTTGCATTTTATAAGTATTTTAGTTGTTGATTTGGGCTCGGGATTGGGAATACTTTGACGCCTAGCATTTCAATATCAATTTAATCCACATAAAAGGTTGGTTTTCCGAACCCTGAGTTAATTTTTATCAAAGTTGTACTCATTTGCATCGATATTATCTTGTTGAAGTGTGCTGGGCCTCTCTGATAGGATTAAAATGTTTAAATGCCTTTTTTAATTCGATAATCATGCCCGTAATGTTTTGAATATGGAAATCCCGTAATTATGTGCGTAAAAATGAATTAAATTTCATGGGGTTGTGCTTACATGTCGTTGGGTTTAGTTGGGTTAAGTTTGAGTAGCTCGTATTTGTGGCGAACGACGTAATTTGCCCAATGATAGAACGAATGATGTCATTCTTAAAGGGATCATCAATTGGCCAAATTTGACAAAACCGGGAGAAGTCTAAGTATCCCGAGGTAATGGGTGTTATGGGTCTTGCTTTAATTTGACTAGTGTATGCTTTGATTTTGTTTTCGGGGGTTGCGGGGTTGAATTCGAGATGACGGGTAGAAAGTAGGCACGTTGGGGTCATTTGGCGAGCTCGGTCAGCTCACCAAACCACTCGACGGTTCACCATAGTTCCCCATCTCGCCTTTAGTTTCAGGCTATATGTGTTATTTGACTTTGTAACTTTCGGCGAGAAGCGTGAGGTCGCCGAAGGATGTCGGCGATTCGCCGAAAGGCCTTCCCCATCGCCGACTTGTCAAATTTTTCTAAGAATTTTGAGACATTCCTTTCGACAAGCCCGATCTAGCTCGCCAAAGTGATCCGGTGACTCGCCGATCTATTCAACGAATATGTCTGCAGCTATTCCTCTATGAGTTTAATTGAAATGTTTCTAAATTATTTTCAGGATGTTTTACAAACATGGCTAGACCAAAAGTTGCTGGGAGAAACATGCCACCTCGGAAAAGATCACGGGGTATCACAATAAATGAAGGGGACCAAATACCCCCAAGAAGGGAAGAGAAGAACCTCCACCTAGAGATAAAGGCAAGGACTAGAGGTCCAATTCTGATAGGGAGACTACTTCCCGAGGCCCTTATATTCCTTCATGGCCCGGGGATTCTATGCAGCTCTACAGACATTTATGGCGAATACACCATTGGCAGCTCCTAGTGGGTCTGGTGCTGCTGGTCCTTCTCAGATGACTCCGGGCACTGATGCCCAAGTCCAACTGATGCACCGGGCACTGATGCCCAGCCAGACTGATGCACCGGGCACTGATGCCCAGATAGATGGAGTGACTGCATAGACAGGATCCCCTTTTTACCTCCCTCTCTATCTTTCTTTATTTTGACTTATTGATATTTTGTTTTATTTGCATTCGAGGACAATGACTTTATTTGTGGTGGGGTGAGGCCCACCTTTTCTGTAACCTTTTGTGACCTAATTGGTTTTGTTTATATAATTGGGTTTTGAGCTTTATCTTGTGTTTTATATTGCATATTGTGGATGATTGAGCTTGTGGCTCCTTGTTTAAATTGCAATTTATTTTTGGACCCCTTCCGAAAAATATGTGCCACCTCTTATCTGTGTTGAAAGTGGCTGTTCTTTTGCCAATTTGAGTATCAGTTTTGATCAATATCGATGACTTGAATAGTGCTCATAATTGAACAAAAATGAATGTGGGGCTACGATGAGGCCAAATTAAGTTGCGTAGCCAATATGTGAACTCTTTGCATCTCGTTGTGACTAGCCATGTATGGAATTGAGCCTCTTGTGATGAATAATGCACACTAGCGAAAGTGTGGAGTCTTTTTTTGACTATGGTGTCAATGCCTTGTGTGATTAGCTAACCGTGAACCATGTGTGAGGACACCTAGAATTTGCCCCGTTGGTCCGTTGACTAAGTGATGCAATCTCTTGATATGATCTTAGGCAACTTTAAAGAGTGTGAAATAATTTGACATTATACCTCTTTTGTGGCTTGCCTTGTGAGTGTGTGAACTTCTTATGAGCAACCTTTGAGCCTTAACCCTTTCTTGGAAGAAACTTGATGAAAATATTGTGACCTTTTCTTGATCCAATACCCATATTCCTCATGATTTGTGATTTGTCTGAATAGCCAACTTAGGCCAAAAGCCTATGTTGGAGTGTGGTGAAAAGAGAAGGTAAATCAAGACGTGCAAGAAAGTCCCCGTTTACCCATGTTTTGAGAAAAATGGAACCCCTCCATACAAAAAAAAAGATAAAGAAAAGAAGATGAAAAGAAAAAAATGAAAAAGTTGCGGAATAAAGTTATGAAAATACAAAGACAATGGAGTTTCAAACAATCCACGGAAAGTGAATAATGGGATGACTTGTGAGCACGAATGAAAAATGATGAAGAAAAGGAAAGGAAATGTTGTTCACACCACATTTCATGAGGACTATAGCCATTGATCCTAAATGACCATACCTTTGCACTCAGCCCCGTTACAATCCTTGAAAAGATCTTTTTGATCTTGAGTGAGCTGAAATAAATGTTGATTGGAAAGTACGAGCAAACCTATGGGTGAAATCATACATTATGTTCATCTTTGTGAGTGTGAGCGTTGCATTTTATTCCGGAACTTTAAATAGTTGAACCATTGTGTGTGAATATGGAATCATTCTTTGTGTGAGGGCATTGGAGTACCTTTAATGAGCTTGAACTTGCATTTGAAGAAAGTATTGTGAGCTTGAGATTCTTTGATATTGGTGAGTCAAAACTTGACTCTTTGAGTGCACAATTGATCTTTGCATGAGTAAGTTGAGTCTATTTGTGTGCATTCATGATTGAATCTTGTGTAGAACTATTTAAGACATCCTTTTTGAACTACTAAACTTGAGTTTTACTTGAGGACAAGCAAAAGTTTAAGTTGGAGGTTTGGATGAGTCCACGATTTGGACTCATTTAGGGCTTTATTTAAATAGATTTAGTGTCCTCATATGCATATTTTATACCAATAACTAATGTAAATCCTTGAATTTCAGGTATTTGGATTGAGGAACAAAGCATGGACACTATTGAGCAAAAAGGAACAAGGCAGCTGAAAGAACGAAGAAAAGAAGGTTTGAGGATCGCCTAACCCATTGGGCGAGTCACCGAATGGCCTTGGTCTCGCCTAATGTTCCAGTGTGCCAAGCCTTGAAGGATAAAATCAAGTCGGCGAGAGAAAAGAGCAGTCAGCGAGTCGCAAAACGGTTTCGCGATGCAGTGCCATATCGCCCAAAGTTACAGAACATGAAGATGCTGAAGGCAAACTGCACTGACTGAACCTCCGCATCACACTTTTTGACAACTATAAATACTTGTTTAAATTTTTAGCTTAAAAATCTGATTTTCTGTGGGATCATATTATTGTTCAGTTTTTGAAGTTTAGAGCTTAGAACTGAATAGAGAGACAATATTTCCTTAGCTTTGAAGATTTGAAGATTTCCATTTCTAAGAGATTGGAAGTGGGTGTTGAAGATTCTTCATCTTAGACCTTAGTAAAGACTATATAAATCCTACCTAGTTGATGGAAACATAACTCGGTAACGATTTTTTCCTTTTTACTATGTCTAAGTAAAACCCCAATTATTGTGGTGTGATAAAGGGTTGATTTAACTACTGGGTATTGTTAATTGTTAGTTTATTTATTGTTTAAAAGTGATTTTGTTCAGTAATTGTAGTTGAATTTAATGGGTTGTAGTTGCAAATACAATCTTCACTTCGTATTTTTGGCTTGCTCGAGAGAGAGGTTTTAAAACCAAAATTACTGAATCGATGGTTTGTGGGTATTGGGTTGTCATGGGTTCAACTCGAGAAAGTGAACCCTAAACCCTTTTCCACACATTCAGCTCGAGAGAGTGAATGGACTAAAGCAAAGGTTGTGCTTTATTGCCGCTTATTGGTGTTTGAGAGAAACCAATTTGATTCGGCATAAATTATTCGAGAGAAAGTTTATCCCCACTAAAGTCTAGATTATTTACTAAATTGAAGCTATTTACTATTAATTGCAATTACCCAGTTATTTACCTTAGCCCATAATCCTATCACATCCCAAGAATCCTGTCTCTATTCGTATTTTCGTGTTATTTGCTGTTTTAGTTGATAATACAAAACCCCTTTATATTTGACACTTGTCTCACCTATAATTTAAACCATGTTTATCTTCGTAAATATTTTTAGCTATGATTGACTAGAGCATATTCTTACTTGCCTATTGATTCTCGATTATGAACACTCACTTGGGACTCGAACCCAACTCACTAATTGGGTTAAATTACTATTGAACGATCGCTAATGCTTTTTATTGGATGAAGCATTTTTGATAGCGTAAACATCTTATCACGCGCCGTGATTATTACTATCGAGGGTTGCATCGCACTCCGCGATGGATACATAGACAGATATGTCCCCCATGGGTCCCAGCCTGAAAGACAGTTGGTGTATATCACTAGGTCAGACATGCATCACTATACTTGACATTGCATTCCATTGCATTGCACATAATTATCATTAGTAAACTTGATATTGTGTTTTGCTGATCTTGTGAGTGCCTTTCTATGGAACTTTTATTGATGAATATTGAGCTTATTGTTGAGGATATGTAATTGTTATAGTATTGTTGTTGAGTTGTGTGCTATGTGAATTATGAACTATTAGGTTGGGCTGGTTTTAAGCAGGTTGTAGTTGTGGAGGTTGTAATTGATGAATATTGAGCTTTTGTTAAGAATATGTGATTGTTAAAATATTGTTGTTGAGATATGTGCTTGTAAATTGTGAACTGTTAGGTTGGGCTGGTTTTATGCAGGTTGTAGTTGTGGAGGTTCAGTTGGGGTGAAAGGAGTACCCGTATTCTATCCCCTTAGCTTGTGTTTAGAGGTTTACTTGCTGAGTACCGTGTGGTTTGGTACTCACCCCTTGCTACTACATTTTTTTGTAGGTTACTAGCCCGGACCTTTGTGATATTTTCTCTTCTCCTTGTCTGAGACTTCTTGTGGAGGTTTTTGATGTAGCAGCTTGTCATTTCAACAAACTTTCTTTCTCTTTAATTATGATCTTTTTCTATTCTAGAAACAATGTCATCCAAAACATATATTTTCTTTCAACTTTCTTATAACAGATTAGAGGCTTGTACGTGTGACAACCAAAATTTGGGGGTATTTTTGAGTTGATTATAAAAATTTCCGCATTTTATTGTAATGGTTGAGTTTGAGGCTGACTTGTCTTGGTGGGATAAGACGAGTACCATCACGTCCATTTTGGGTCGTGACAAAATGGTATTACAGCCCCAGGTTCTTAGGTCTCACGTGTGTACAAGCCGAGTCTAAATAGAGTCTCGAGAATAGGTATGGAGTTGTTTGTACTTATCTCCGAGAGGATATAGTGACTTTTAAGAATAATCTTCACTTCTTGAATCTCTATTGTGCATCATTTGTTGGTTCTGAATTTTATCGCTTCATTCCATTCTCTCTCAAATATGTGATGACTCGTGCGTAGTTCCTCATGTGAGTAGTGGTGTCGTGTATGGCTTGGATGTTAAATCTGGTACTAAGGTTGAAGTGATATACTTTTGAAAAAGATGTGTGGTCATATTTAGAATGTTCAGCGATACGAAGAAATTGTTTGAGGTTATGGGTTGATAATGCACTTTGAGGATAAATAAACGATTAGGTCGAACAACGATTTAAGGAATTAATGAGCGTATTATATTTTTTTTGGCTAGTCACCTAATAGTGGTATCAGTACTTTTGTGGTATAAGCAATATCTGAAGTGGTTTGACAATTGGAAGTGGAATGATTAAAAGGAAGGCTAGATAATGAACCCTGTAACTTTGGAAACTATAGTTATTAAAGTTGTTATAACATGTATAGGTTTCTTAGCGAATGATGAGAATGATGTTACGCTAACTGAGGACAGAATCTCTATTGTGATTTCATAGATTGAGTGTGTATCAATGAGGGTCATGATATGACTACTATAATGGTGTTGATTCTTATTTTGTTAGAGTTATTGAGTGTGTTACTTATGCTATCGACCTGATCTACGAAAGAATGCTTATCGCTTGGCTATAGATGGAACAAATTTGATAATGCTTTCCAGCTATTCAATGGATAGAAATGTGTGAACTATTTGGGTACAATCTTCTCAATAGGTCTGATGTGTTCTAGTGGTTGATCTAATAAATTTTTGTGGTGTGACACTAGTGGTATATGAAAAAGGACACATCGATTTTCAAATGCGAATACTAACTACTTAAAGAGTTATCAGTTGTATCACATACTCGTATTATGAGATTCGGTGTTGCATTTACATTTGAGAAACCAATTAGGTTGTTACTGCAGATGTTTAGGGTTAAACAGTGTGTATAAGGAAGATTTTAGTGGTGGATCGTTGATATGTTGTTAATGCATTAAGTTGAGAAGTGTATCCCGGGGGTTCTAAATGGGAACCAGTGATTTCATCTTAGGGTCCAGGTGAATGGATAGATACCAGAATGACAAGCTTATGGGTAAAGGAAGTCCCAAAGAGTATACTTGTGTGAGAGTAATTGAAAATTTGAGTAAAGAGGTTGACTTCGTAGTGATGACAAGAGCTAACTGAGCATGAGGGTAATAAGAGTTCGTGATGGATTGTGATTAGGATGCAACTATATGATAAGGATTGCTGGTTAAATGGATTTTTTTATGCTAATGACGACTTGCGAGTATATACTGTTATGGTTTGCTACTATTTGATGAGTAACGTGGTTGCATGGAAAGTTATAGGAGGTGCTGACACACCCCTCGAATAGAATTGAAATGAACTAGAGTCACAAATGAAAATAATTAGTGGGATGTATTTAGTCATTGGAAAGAGGCAATCGAGAACAAAGATATTTACTCTAATTGCAAAGGACAAATATATATCTTTAGAGAGTTGAGAATTGGGTTCAGAGATACGTGGTTTCATCCGTTTTAATCTGGTCATGGTAATAATGTCATGGATTAATCATATTGGTTTAAACGATTGGATAAGATTTGAAAAAGAAGTCTATAGGCATTCGATTTGAGTGTGGTGATAAGTGTTTTTGTGTTTTTGAGTTTGATAACTAGCACAGGTGGAATCAAACTTCAAGTTGTTCATTCCAAGTCTATGTTTGTGGTAGTAGGTTTTGTCAAGATATGAATTGGTAAGGAAGAATTGATCGATCGCATCGGGTATTGAGCATTTGGAAGAACATATGCAAGCTTTGGGTCGTAGTGTTTGTTACTTTTGATTGTTAAATGGCCTAAGGAAGTACTTCTCTTAAAGATTTGGTTTAAATAAAATGTCAAGGGTTGTTGGCCAAAGAATAAGATTGGAAAGCGAGTCAACAAAAGGAACAAAAGTGTGGTGTATTGAAGAGTTCAAGATATTTAGAATTTTGTGTCACGGGAAGAACTTAAGAAAAGTGAAGGAATAAGACCTCTCGTATAAACCTTGGTTTGTAGTTGAACGTTGTATTGTTTATTGCCTTTGATTTTAGATATGACTATGAATGTGAATTGGTTCGGTATAGACTTAATAGGGTTTTATGATTGACTTTTATAAATATTGAGATTTGATTAGGTTACAAGCAATGATGTGTGGAAGATTCTATGTGGTTATGTCAAGCTAGATTGTTCAAAATATGATAGGTAAATTATGGATGTTAAACGGTGTGGACCTATAGTTCTACATGGTTAATGAGGATTTTGAGGGGATTAAAACTATTTTGTTGATGGGACAATATAGACTGTTATGATGTGTTACATAGGCATTTGATGATGGGTAGAAGTTATGAGCTTATAGTATACAGAATTATTGGAGTGACCAAGGATGTCAATGAGCTTTGGCATGAGGTACGTGATGGTGTGAATGGTAGTTGAAAAATGGTATGTGAAAGTTCGCGTAAAGTTGACATTAGGTGTGATTCAATTATTTTACCTCGATTGAAAAGTATTTTTAGATTTTAAATTAGTGCTATCAATCTTGGGTGTGACTTATATCTATCATGTAATGCTTAAAACGAAAGAGGGGGAGCCATATTTTGAAATTTTTAGAGGATACAATGTGTTTGCTCACTTTGATACTAGTGAGAGTTGAGAGTAAGGTATATGGCTGGTGTAGTTATGATGTTTGTTGGTATTATGAGTGTTAACTTCAATGGAGTACTGTGAGAAGTATGTGGGGTTTGATGAATCGAGTAATTGTAATATTGTAATGGGGATAAGGCAGGTTGATTGTGGGTGGCTAAACATCGAGAAATGGAGTTATATGAATGGAATTTTATTTATATGGGCACTATGGAAGGAGTATCTTGTGTTATTCGACCTTGGTTCCGTACTTTATTATGCGACCACCTTCTTCGTTCTGGACATTAGTTAGAGTTTGATTCACTACCTATGCACATGTGTGTTTTCACTTCTAAGGGTGAATCCCTAGTGATGGATCGGGTGTACCGATCCTATGATTGTCCTTTGAGTAGGGTGACATTCTTGAGCATACTTGGTCATTTCAGATATTACATATTAGGTGTTGTCTTAGAGAAGTTGAAGTATTCTAGTGGTTCTGCATGGACCACCTTGCTTATGAGTGTATAGAAGACTACCATTGGTATTTACAGTTTCCTTACTGTATTAATATTTATCTAGTCGTCGAGGTCCATGTTGGCTTTGTGTGGTTGAATGTGAGGACCATTGAGTCTAATTCTATCATTCTTAAGAGTTTTCTATAGTCACAACTAATTATCTAGTGCTTCGATAGTGTTTTTAACGGTTTCGTAGGCTTGGGTGTATCGCTTGCTAGGTGGTTACATGATCATTTTCTTCTTTGGGTTAGATAAGTTTGATTCTCCCTTGATGAGTACATGATGTATGAAGATCGGATTTTTTATGACTTCAGCTTGTGAAAATGTTGTGTTGTGAGAAAGGAATCTTGATAAGATTTATGATGGTTTGTGCGTTATGAGTGTATTCAGGCTCACTTCTGATTGTAGTCAGTATTGATTTAGAAGGTTATCTTCGTTATGTGAGAAAATATTCATCATGATGGTTGTATTAAGGTCCAATGGGTTTCAGTTTAGATTAATTCATGAGTTAGTTTGTGGCTTGATAATCGCCCTTGATTTATAGATCTTCCCAAAATTTTGATTCAAAAGTCCAATTCTTAGTAGTTGATCTTGATGGAATGGTCCTAAAGAGGAGCCCACTTGGAGAGATTACACCGATTAGTAGGTCATAACTCAAGCTTTTGGTAACGTCGGTTATTCTTTCTCCATCTTTATGTTCGAGGATGAACATGATGATAATGTAATGACCCAAAAGGTCATTTTTGGAAATTTTTGAGTTATTGGTTAATTACGATTGTTTAGTTGATGGGTTATTTTTAAATAATTAATTTTAGTTGGTGGTTAATGGGCTAACTCCATAATTTGTTTAAATATCATATATTACTTGGCCCATAATTATTAAGCTAAGTTAGGGGTTTATCACTTTTAATACTCAATTACTTAACAAAAGAAAAAGAGGCAGAAAACTTACCTACGTTGATCGGCTGAGAGAACCGAGCGCTGCTTCTGGTAAATCATACTTTGTACGTATGACTAAATTTATATTTCCCTATTATATTATTATTATAATTATTATTATGGCATTGTAAATTTTGGAAAGAAGTTGGAAATCGTGTAAAATTCTTAATTAATGTTGTAACTACAATTTTGTTAAATGAATTTATGGTTAAATTATTCATAACTATTGATGAGTACTCATGATGGGAATGGGCTAATAATGACGTAATGATGAGAGGATGTGAGAATTGGTAGGATAAGTTATCATTAAATGTTATCCTTGTATCGTACAAGAATTATGGATTAGTTTTGAGTTCGGTGGTTTAGGCAGTATCATATAATATGACTTTGATTTGGATTTTTTTTTCGGGGGTGTGGAACTGGTAGTTAGTGAATTCATGGAAGTGGTAGTGTGGTAGGTGGCAATGTAGTAGGTGAATAATTTATTTTAAATATTTTATTATAATATTCTTTTTTCATGGTAAAATATAATAATATTTATTGTAATGTTCTTCCGATAGTTGTTTTAATCTGAATATTTCTTTAATATTATTTATGATATATTCTAGATATAACATATCTTGGGTTATTCGGTACATATATAAATTTTCCTCCATTAATTGTTCTAATAGTTTTATATCTTCTATAGATCCTATCCAATATTGTAAATATTCGTAATTCATTTAAATCTGAATTTATTTCCAAATCGTCCCATTCTATTCTTTCATTATCTAAATATAGATCTTGCAAATCTATTTCATACCATTCTGGATTTAATATATCTTTTAATTCGTAGTCATCATATATTTTTTCCCATATGATTCTTTTTAATTCAATTATTTCTATAGCGTTAAGTATATATAGGATTAAAGTTTCATAATTTTGTATTATTTCGTCATGCATATATGTAGTCATGTTCGTTGTTTATGCAGTTTTTATTTTCAACTATTCCTTCCTACCACAATCATGACCGATTAAATTCATATTAGATCATTATGAACTAGATTATTTGTTTATCATGTTTTTCGGTCACTACTAGCATCGTACTTTAGGGGATACTTCCTTCTTAGCAGCGCCTCAACTTTGTTTACTCCCCTAACAGCTTCCCTCGCCTACCAGTTTTAACATTAGGATGGCATAGTATAGAAGTTTTCTCCCTATTTCCAGTGTGCTAATAAACTAGAAATCATGATTCAAATAATTCTAATACATAATAACTAACATAAATTTATTCAATCATAAATATGATATTCAGGAATATATGAAATTAGTTCT
>JAJOOH010015549.1:0-15257 GCA_029582605.1 Solanum gracilifrons
CTGCATCCTTTCATGATGCAAATTCAAGTATTCAGGATCATCAACAGGAGATTCGTTGATACCACATAGAGTTCAAGTTAGCTATGGTGAGCCTCCTTGCTTCCAGGGGATTTCATTTACCTTTCAGTTATATCAGTTGTTAGGATGTCGGGGGTCATGTCCCGACTTTTATCTTTGTCATTTAGAGGCTTCATAGATAGACAGTAGAGTTTCAAGAGTCTGTTCATTTAATTTGTTAAATGTTTTAAAGTCTTAAGTTTTCTATTTTATGGCGAGTTGAATAATTTATTTTATTTAGAGTTTTTCATTTGAGTTAAAGCTTTGTATTTGAGTTGTATGAATTTTATTCAGTTTTAAGCTTTGTATGCTTGAGTTAGTCTTCTACTTGGGGACCAGCAAAGGTTCTCGAGTACCGGCCATGTCCAGGGTGTAGGTTAGGGTCGTGAAAAACTCGGTATCAAAGCACAGAGTTCAAGTATCCTAGGGTGTCTATGAAGCCGTGTCAGTAGGGTCTTGTTTATGGTTGTGAGGGCCAACTTCTAAAATGAGGGACTACATACATTTAAGAAAAGTTTCCCATCTTTCTTACTCTTAATCGTTCAATAGAGTTATGTCATAGAGATTTATTTATACTCGTGTGTTTCTCAGATTCATTCGACTACCTGTCATACTAGAGGTTGTTGAATAGAAAATTCAGTCCTTTATCGATGAGTTGCTCTTAGTAAAAGTCTTGAGAAAGTCATGAGACTCCAGAGGGGCTTGAGAGAAGCCCAAGAGTAAGTTAAGTGTTTAGTTTCAGAAGAATGCACCCATAATTATGTGAATCTAGCATTCGAGCTAAAAGCGAGTTTGTACTCTCTTTCCTAAGCCTTGTTTCAGTTGAAATCCTTATGAGAAAGTATATTTGGAGCTTGGGTTATATTTTCACCCTTAAAGGTAACATGAGTTACGAGATCATGAGCGGTAGTAGTGAAAAAGCCCAGAGTTAGCATGTAGAGGTTTAGTAATCGAGGTAAGTGAGATGGTGTTTTGATAAGCTAGGTTACTTTAATCATGCACCTAGTAAGTTATTAATAAGGAGTTTTCCCTTATAGTTAAACTAAGAAGTGATGAGTTATGAAGATTCCAACATAGGAGGTAGAGTATGTTGTAGCTACAAAAGATTTTGTGGTGAAGTGTCATTGTGTAGGTAAGGACCAACTGTAAGAGTTGAATAGAAGAGCAAAAGTATTAATAAAGTGATGAATCTAAGCTAGGCTATGATCTATTTGAGAGGGTCATGATGTTCAGAGGGTTATAAAACTGATCAAGTAATGAGGTATAACATAGTAGGCGAGCAATCATATTGATATTCGGGTTTAGTAATGAACATTAAGCTTGAATTTGAGATGAGCGTCATGATCCAAAGAATGGAAACATGAGGGTGATGATGGTATTTTTGAGATTTGATCTGGTAGACTTGACATAGAGTAGGTGAGGAATTGAGATGTTATCTACAATGAAGATGAGTGGTACAAGTGAGAGATCCTAACCTTTAGATAAGGGCAGTGAAGTGTGGCTAAGTCACAAGAGGAAAAAGAGCATTAAGAGGTGTACCGAGACAGTATGTAATTAGAAAGAGGTCTTAGTACCTGCTTATGGAGAGTTCGGTAACCATAAGATAAAATTCTCCCAAGTGTTGGATTATAGAGGATGTAGACCAGTTAGAGATAATGTAATAGGTCCATAGCTTTCAAGTGTCAACCTTAGACCCAAGGGGGAGAAGACAAGATGCGAAATCAAGTCAAGAGTTTTAGAATAAGATAGTAATGAGTTCCAAAGAATATGAGAGTTATCTTTTTCAGAGGTCATTTTAGTAATGGAGTGATGTTAGAAAGAGAAGGTTATTGATCCTATCATGATAATGATGGTGCGATAATTCCGTCTAAGGTTATAAATGAGGAGAATGATGTTTTACTATGAAAAATAGTTAAATGAGACCCCTTAATTGGTTCCGAGCGAGTTAACTAGTAGGATTCCATGTAGTTGTTAGAGTACTAAGCTTGAATATGGTAGGCTATTAATTTTGGGATGAGATTCCCTATAGAGAGGTATAGAACCCGAACATAAGGATTTGGGTTAAGCTTGAATATAGTAAGAGCATACCATTAGACACAGACCTTAGTAAGATTAACCCATTCCATACCCAGTTCAGCTGTCATTCGAGGACGAATGAACCCAAAAGGGAGATAATGTAACACCCCAGAAATTTTTTGAGCTAAGACTCGAACCATGCTTCATTGTAAATAGGATTTTATCGGGGAATTTAAAATTTCTTAAGTGTTAAGGTCCCTATACGTAGCACCTTGATTTCCAAAAAGAACTAAATTGGAAATAGCAAAATCTGAAATTCTGCAAGTTATGCTTAAGTTATGAGTTTTGTGTCAACTTCAAATTATCAAAATTCTTATTACACGATGAGTTAGGTGGGATGCAAGATATACAATGATAGGTCTTTGGATTATCTTTCCAACGCCACTGAGTTTGCTAAATTTCGAGCTCTGAGTAAATAGTTATGAATGATTTACTAACGACGCACAAACCTGGCAGCAACTCCGCGATGGCGCAGCGTTACGGAGACAACATGGACCTCACTGCCCGGTAAAAAATTATTCCGACTCCCAGCTCATTTTATTTATTTCTTTAAGGGTACTTTAATCCTAAAAACCGTTAAGTGGTCATTAAAATTTCGCTAAACGTGTAGAAAAATCAGTTTACAAAAATCAAACCCTCTCATCCACTCCAAATATTCTACGCTCAACAAATTCAAGAAACGCTAAGGCTAGGGTTCATATCCCTAGATATTCCTTTAAATTCTTCAAGAAGATGATTCTTTCAGGTATGTAAGCTTCTATAGTGTTGGATTTGTTCACCCACACGCCAATCATGTTAATTTCAGCGTTCATTCTAAAGAGTTGGAAAGTATGATGTTCTTGAATTATGTTCTCGAAATTAGCTTTAATTCTTGAGTTTAGATGATATTGTTGAGTTCCTGGTTAAATAATGTCGATTTTAGAGTGGTATATGAGTAGGTTCTTGTGTCCTTGTGCTGGGTATTTAAATCTAAAGAGGGATTTCGAAAAAGAATCAAATTTAGGCAAATTGGGGTTAGAAAATGAAGAAGGAAAATGTCGGGCATATCTGGCAACGCAGTCCGTGTCGCGAATCTGCCTCACCAATTCACAAAAAAATTCTTCGCGTTGCGGAACGGTAACGGACCGTTCTCCCTCAAAATTTATTTCCCGACCAAATATTTAAAAACATCTCCACGTCGCGGACGTGCTTTCAGAGAGTGATTTCTTTATCATTTCTCATGGTTAACTATCTAAAAACACTCCTAAACATCCAGATATATTTCCTATCAGAAATCAGAACCTTAAATTCATACATAAAATTCAAGGTAGAGTTAAGAGTTATGTTTTTTAGAATTCTTCTGAACATTCTAAGATAGTCCCTTTGAGTCCTTTTGTGGAGTCTTCTACAACTTCTAGTAAATTGTATCAAGACTCGAGCAAGTGAGTATGTGGATGGGGAGAATATATTCATGAGTCTAGTTTGTCATCATGATATCTTTCATATCATGGACCATAACTCTTGAATTTATAATTCACATTCACTAGAGAGTTAAGAATCGAGCTCAAGGAAGCCTTTGAGTTAAACTGTGAAGCCTTTGAGATCCACCATCAATTTGAGTTAAGTTTTAAGTATGTATGTAAGAGAATGAGAAGATTCGTATACATAAGTTCCTTATTGATATTTTGACCCTTGAGTCGATTCGTTCATGCCCATAACTTCTGCATGAACTTCATCAGTTGAGTACCTTTGAGAGGAGTAGTATCTTCAAGTTCTAAGTCTAGAGAGTTGATTTCCTAATCCCCTTTAATATTACATTTCTAATCATGGGACTATTACATGTTACCCATGAAGTCCTTAAGTTGAATTGTTCAAGCCCATAATTCTGCATGAACCCTATAAGTAGAACAGTCTTGAGATAAGAAGTATATTTGAGCCATTGAGTTGAGTAGTTCATGCTCATAATTCTGTGTGAACCTTCTGAGTTAAGAATTCTTGAAATAAGTAGAATCATTGAATTTCTTGAGTTCCAACTATTGAGTTTTATCTATGGTTATTAAAAAACTTGCATTGAGTCGTTTACGTCCATAATTCGGCATGAACCCTATTTTAAAAAATCTTTTACAAACGTTTTAACTTGGCTTTAAGACTTCAGCTTTGAGTTGAGTAAAAAGTAAGGGTAAAGTTTATTTCTTCAAATTTTATACGAGAACTAAGTATTCTCAAGAGTTAAAATGTTTTCACATTTGAACAAGAATGGAAACATCGATTTTCAAGAGAGCCTTTGAGCTAGTTTTTGAGTAATTATCTCAAATCACAGAAATAATTTTGTTTTTAAAAAATATGAGTTGAGTATATTTTGAGAGTAGTATTGAGCACCGATATGGGGATGGGAGTTCATAATAACTCAAGTCTCCATAAACCATGTAGCCATCATGGGCAGAAAGGATCATACTTTTTAGATGACTCCTTAGTGCTTTTTAGCATATACTAGTGGATCCACTTAGTTAAGGCGTTCTATATGACGGCAAAGTATAGGACAGTTCTCGCAGTGTGGACAAGACGATGTAACATCACTTATGCTCATAGTGGTGTTTGTCGGTTAGAGAAACTCCCACAGAGTTATATTGTATTTTTATATACACATTGAGTATTATTGTATTATTCAATGCATTGAGTTGCTATCCACAATTTTACAACTTTTTATATATATTGCATCTTTTACTATTGATTTATCCTTTAGTATCATGAGTCGAGTTTTACAAGTTGAATATCTTAAGTTGAGTATCATAAGTCGAGAACCTTATTATTGAGTTGAGTATACTATCCATAAGTACTAATGAGTTTATTAAGTTTGAGTAGTTTTGAGCATCCTTGAGTATTCTTTGAGTTGAGTAAGTTTGAGAAGAGGTAAGTATGTTTCCCTTTTTATCAAGTTTCAAGCTTATGTTATGCTTTAGAATTTTCCTTACATGCTCGTACATTCAATGTACTAAGCCATTTGGTCTGCATCCTTTCATGATGCAAATTCAAGTATTCAGGATCATCAACAGGAGATTCGTTAATACCACATACAGTTCAAGTTAGCTATGGTGAGCTTCCTTGCTTCCGGGGGATTTCATTTACCTTTCAGTTATACCAGTTGTTAGGATGTCTAGGGTCTTGTCCCGACTTCCATCTTTTTCATTTAGAGGCTTCATGGATAGACAATAGAGTTTAAAGAGGTTGTTCATTTAATTTGTTAAATGTTTTAAAGACTTAAGTTTCCTATTTTATGGCGAGTTGAACAATTTTATTTTATTTAGAGTTTTTCATTTGAGTAATAGCTTTGTATTTGAGTTGCATGAATTTTTTTAAGTTTTAAGCATTGTATGCTTGAGTTAGTCTTCTGCTTGGGGACCAGCAAAGGTTTTCGAGTGCCGGCCATGTCCAGGGTGTAGGTTAGGGTCGTGAAAAACTTGGTATCAGAGCACAGAGTTCAAGTATCCTAGGGTGTCTATGAAGCCGTGTCAGTAGGGTATTTTTTATGGTTGTGAGGGCCCGCTTCTAAAACGAGGGACTACATATATTTAAGAAAAGTTTCCCATCTTTCTTACTCTTAATCGTTCAATAGAGTTATGTCATAGAGATTTATTCATACTCGTGCGTTTCTCAGATTAATTCGACTACCCGTCATACTAGAGGTGGTTGGAAAGAAAAGTCTGTCCTTTATCGATGAGTTGCTCTTAGTAAAAGTTTTGAGAAATTCATGAGACTCCAGAGGGGCTTGAAAGAAGCCCAAGAGTAAGTTAAGTGTTCAGTTTCAGAGGAATGCACCCATAATTATATGAATCGTGCATTCGAGCTAAAAGCGAGTTTGTACTCTCATCCCTAAGCCTTGTTTCAGCTGAAATCCTTATGAGAAAGTATGTTTGGAGCTTGGGTTATATTTTCACCCTTAAAGGTAACATGAGTTACGAGATCATGAGCGGTAGTAGTGAAAAAGCCCAGAGTTAGGATGTAGAGGTTTAGTAATCGAGCTAAGGGAGATGGTGTTTTGACAAGATATGTTACTATAATCATGCACCTTGTAAGTTATTAATAAGGAGTTTTCCCTAATGGTTATACTAAGAAGTGATGACTTGTGAAGATTCCATCATAGGAGGTAGAGTATGTTGTAGCTACAAAGGATTTTGTGGTGAAGTGCCATTGTGTAGGCAAGGACCAAGTGTAAGAGTTGAATAGAAGAGCAAAAGTATTAATAAAGTGATAGATCTAAGCTAGGCTATGATCTGTTTGAGAGGGTCATGATGTTCAGAAGGTTATAGAACTGATCAAGTAATGAGGTATAACATAGTAGGCGAGCAATCATATTGATATTCAGGTTTAGTAATGAACATTAAGCTTGAATTTGAGATGAGCGTCATGATCCAAAGAATGGAAACATTAGGGTGATGATGGTAGTCTTGAGATTTGATCTGGTAGACTTGACATAGAGTAGGTGAGTAATTGAGATGTTAGCTACAATGAAGATGAGTGGTACAAGTGAGAGATCCTAACCTTTAGATAAGGGCAGTGAAGTGTGGCTACGTCACAAGAGTAGAAAGAGCATTAAGAGGTGTACCGAGACGGGATGTAATTAGAAAGAGGTCTTAGTACCTGCTTATGGAGAGTTTGGTAACCATGAGATAAACTTTTCCCAAGTGTTGGATTACAGAGGATGTAGACCAGTTAGAGATAATGGAATAGGTCCATAGCTTTCTAGTGTCAGCCTTAGACCTAAGGGGGAGATGACAAGATGCGAAATCAAGTCAAGAGTTTGAGAAGAAGATAGTAATGAGTTCCAAAGAATATGAGAGATATCTTTTTCAGAGGTCATTTTAGTAATGGAGTGATGTTAGAAAGAGAAGGTTCTTAATCTATCATGATAATGATGGTGTGATAATTCCATCTAAGGTTATAAATGAGGAGGATGATGTTTTACTATGAAGAATAGTTAAATGAGATCCCTTAGTAAGTTCCGAGCGAGTTAATTAGTAGAATTCCATGTAGTTGTTAGAGTACTAAGCTTGAATACGGTAGAGTAATAGTTTTGGGATGAGATCCCTATAGAGAGGTATAGAACCCGAACATAAGGATTTGGGTTAAGCTTGAATATAGTAAGAGCATACCATTAGACACGGACCTTAGTAAGATTAACCCATTCCATACCCAGTTCAGCTGTCATTCGAGGACGAATGAACCCAAGAGGGAGATAATGTAACACCCCAAAAAAATTTGAGCTAAGACTCGAACCATGCTTCATTGTAACTAGTATTTTATCAGGGAATTTAAATTTTCTTAAGTGTTAAGGTCACTAGATGTAGCACCTTGATTTCCAAAAAGAACTAAATTGGGAATAGCATAATCTGAAATTCTGCAAGGTACGCTTAAGTTATGAGTTTCGTGTCAACTTCAAATGATCAAAATTCCTTATTACATGATGAGTTACATGAGATACAAGATATATAATGATAGGACTTTGGATTATCTTTCCAACGTCACTTAGTTTGCTAAATTTTGAGCTCTGAGTTAAAAGTTATGACTGATTTACTAACGACGCTCAAACCTGGCAGCAGCTCCGCGATGGCGCAGCGTTACGGAGACAACATGGACCTCACTGCCCGGTGAAAAGTTATTCCGACTCCCAGCTCATTTTATTTATTTCTTTAAGGGTACTTTAATCCTATAAACCCTTATGAGGTCATCAAAATTTCCCTAAACGTGTAGAAAAATCAGTTTGCAAAAATCAAACTCTCTCATCCACTCCAAAAATTCTACGCTCAACAAATTCAAGAAATGCTAAGGCTAGGGTTCAGCTTCCCAGATTGTCCTTCAAGTTCTTCAAGAAGATGATTCTTTCAGGTATGTAAGCTTCCATAGTGTTGGGTTTGTTCACCCACAATCCAATCATGTTAATTTCAGTGTTCATTCTAGAGAGTTGAAAGTATGATGTTCTTGAATTATGTTCTCGAAATTGGCTTTAGTTCTTGAGTTTAGATGAGATTGTTGAGTTCCTGTTGAAATAATGTCGATTTTAGAGTGGTATATGAGTAGGTTATTTTGTCCTTCTGCTGGGTATCTAAATCTAAAGAAGGATTTCGAAAAAGAATCGAATTTAGGCGAATTGGGGTTAGAAAATGAAGAAGTATAAAGTCAGGCGAATCTGGCAACCCAGTCCGCGTTGCGGACCTGCCTCCCCATTTCACAAATTTTTTCTTCGGGTCGCGGAGTGGTCACGGACCGTTCTTACTCAAAATTTGTTTCGCGACCAGATACTTAAAAGCATTTCCGCGTCGCGGACGTGCTTCTTGACAGTGATTTCTTGATCGTTTCTAATGTTTAACTATCTAAAAATACTCTTTAACATCCCGAGATCTTTCCTATCACAAATCACAACCTTGAATTCATAAATCAAATTCAAGGTAGAGTTAAGAGTTAAGTTTCTGAGAATTCTTTCGAACATTCTAAGAAAGTCCCTTTGAGTCCTTTTGTGGAGTCTTCTACAACTTCTAGTAACTTGTTTCAAGACTCGAGTAAGTAAGTGTGAGGATGAGGAGAATGTATTCATGAGTCTACCTTTTCATCATGAAATCTTTCATACCATGAACCATAACTGTATAATTCATAATTCACATTCAAGAGAGAGTTAAGAGTAGAGTTCAAGGAAGCCTTTGAGTTAAACTGTGAATTCTTTGAGATCCACCATCGATTTTAGTTACATTTTGAGTAAGTAAGTAAGAGAATGAGAAGAGTCATATACATAAGTTCCTTATTGATATTTTGACCCATGAGTCGAGTCGTTCATTCCCATAACTTTTGCATGAACTCCATCAGTTGAGTACCTTTGAGAGGAGTAGTATCTTCAAGTTCTAAGTCTTAAGTATTGAGTTCCTAATCCCCTCTGAGATTATATTTCTAATAATGGGACTACTACTTGTTACCCATAAAGTCCTTAAGTTGAATTGTTCATGTCCATAATTCTTCATGAACCTTATAAGTCGAACAGTCTTGAGATGAGAAGTATCCTTGAGCCCTTGAGTTGAGTAGTGGTGGTTGTTGGTTAGAGAAACTCCCACAGAATTATTGTATTTTAATATACACATTGAGTATTATTGTATTTTTCAATGCATTGAGTTACTATCCACAGTTTGACAGCTTTTTATATATATTTCATCTTTTACTATTGCTTTATCCTTGAGTATCATGAGTCAAGTCTTTCGAGTTGAGTATCTTGAATTGAGTATCCTGAGTCAAGAACCTTATTGCTGAGTTGAGTATCCTATCCTTAAGTACTTCTGAGTTGAGTAAGTTTGAGTAGTTTTGAGCATCCTTGAATATTCCTTGAGTTGAGTATGTTTGAGAAGAGGTAAGTATATTTCTCTTTTTATCAAGTTTCAAGCTTATATTATGATTTAGAATTCCCCTTACATGCTCATACATTCCATATACTGAGCCATTTGGCTTGCATCCTTTCATTATGTAGATTCAGGTATTCGGGATCATCAACAGGAGCTTCGTTGATACCACATGGAGTTCAAGTTATCTATGGTGAGCCTCCTTGCTTTCGGAGGATTTCATTTACCTTTCATATATATCAGTTGTTAGGATGTCGTAGGTATTGTCCCAACTTCCATCTTTGTAATTTAGAGCTTTCATTGATAGACAGTAGAGTTTCAAGAGTCTGTTCATTTAATTTGTTAAATGTTTTAAAGAATTTAGTTTCCTATTTTATGGCGAGTTGAATAATTTATTTTATTTAGAGCTTTCCATTTGAGTTAAAGCTTTGTATTTGAGTTTCATGAATTTTATTCAGTTTTAAGCTTTGTATGCTTGAGTTAGTCTTCCGCTTGTAGTCAGCCAAGATAAGAGTTTTCTTAGGGACCAGCAATGGTTCTCGAGTGCCGGCCACATCCAGTGTGTAGGCTCGGGTCGTGACAAAATAAAAGCCTAACTTTTATTGGAGATTCTAACTTGTAAAATTGGAAAATTTAGGAACCCTATGGAGTAAAAACCTCCATAGGTGAATACTATCATATCTTAATGTCAAAAGATCTTGAAACCTAGACTTCTTCTTCAAGCTTTAGAAAGAGAAATTTTGGGGAAGTGCTTGGGGGGATTTGAGGGAATATGAAGTGTTACACCTCGAATTTAAAAAGGTAGAAAATTGCAACTTTTGCAGTTTCTGGTTGAGTACCTATAGAGCCACCAACGGCCCGTGGCCTAACACAGTCACTTCATGGGTGGAAGTCCAAAGTTTTCCAAAAATGACAAGTTCCAATACTTACCTACGGTTCACCAGGACGGTCCGTTGACCTATGCACGAGTCGTAGGAACATTTCGTAGGTGAGTCCCTGACTTAGAGAAATTTTAGAGTCAAACTAGAGACCAACGACTGGCATGTATGGCCCATAGGTGAACCCACAACTGTACATGGGTCCATCATTGGGAGTCCAAAATTGAGGGTCTCTAAACTCATCGACGACCAACCAGTACGGTCCATGGTCTGACCAACAGACTGTAGGTCGGGTCATCGCTGATGGTCGACAGTTATTTTAAGAGGGGCTTTTAGGTCTTTTCCTAATTATTCTATCCCAACACTATGTCTTTTTACCCTCTATTAGAAGCCATATACAAACGTTTTTAACCTCAAACTCACCCGAATCAATTCATTCTCTCAAAGTCCTAAAAGAAGAACAAGTTCATCCTCTCAAATATTTCTCTCTCCAGAAGCTTGAAGAAGAAGGCTAGGGTTTTAAGTCAAGTCTCCAATTCCATTATTGATAGAAAGCTTTTCGCATCAAGGTATGATAGTATTCACATACGGAATCCTTTCCTCCACAAGGTCCCTAAATTCTCTAATTTTGTAAAGTTAGATTCCCTAATTGAGTTAGGATTTTATTCCATTGACATGTGTTCTTTCCAATTATGATATTACTGATTGATTTATGTCTTTTTATGCATGAATTGAAGGAATTACATGGTTTTAAGTTGAATCCCCGTGAACCCATGTGAAACCCATATTTTCTAGAATTGATCATATGATGAAGCTTTTGGATCATGAAAGAGTAACTTATGAAGATATGCATGTTCTTATGAAATTGATGAAAATGATTTAGATTTACTTTGAAACTAAAGCATGCATGGTGTTGTTGTTGTGTTGTGAAAGGATTTCTCATAAACACATGAAAGCATGATTGTGAAACGTTTTTCTCACATAAAGGATTATTAGAGTTGAAAGGTTTTCTCAGGTAAACATTGAATCAAGATTTAAGGAGCTATTCTAATGAAACCTAGCTCAGATTGATTGCTTAATTTTACCTTTCCATGGATGATATGACTTAGCTTGGATTGGCAACTTGATGTGTCCTTCCATAGATAATGAGATAGGTTAATAATAATGACTATTCTGTGGGATTTACACTTAGCACTAAGATGATATTGAGATGGAAGCTCTCCCGTTAGTAGATGTTGGGTTTCTAATAGCAATCTTTGTATCCCATAATTGTTTGCCACCATAGGATGTTGTCTTACATAGACATTAGCTAGTGGATCTACCTAAGCTAGAAGTGCATGGTCTTACCTTGGCAAGTAGGACACCCCTTTTCGGAGTGGGGTAGACACTGAATTCCATGTTTATAGCTCACGTGGTCTCTATGCCGGTTAAAGGTAAATCTCCCACAACAATGAACTAAGGTTACTTTTGAAAGTATCTCATAGATGTTTTAAAGATGTTATCTTGCATTGACCATATTTTATGACGCATATTTTCTAACCTTTTATCTTATGATTTAGCTTAGTCATTGCATGGCATGTCATGAAAAGTCCTTTTAGCATGATTTCATATGTTTTATGCATTGCTATTATACTTGGTACATTTTGTACTAACGCATACTCTTGCCTATATTCTTATAAAATGTAGGGTCCGACGCTCCAGTTTCGTATTTTTGTGGCTAGGGATCTCTTAGTAGAAGTTAAAAATTGGAGATTCCTCATGTTCCGGGACCGAGCTTTCATTTCCTTTTTGTCTTTACTTTTCGTGTTTTATGTGATGTACGGGTTACATCCCGATCACTCTTGATGTACTAGATGGCTTTGAGACTATGTTAGATTTCTGCTACATTTTATAAACTCTTATGTTTTGAAATTGTCTTTATAAAATCTCTTGATTTTATATTATCTTGTATGATGTATGCTAAGTGACTCGTATTGGGCCTCTTGAGGTCTTATACACCATGTTACGCCTAGGGTATACTTTGGGTCGTGACAAACTTAGTACTTAAAGAACAAGGTTTCAAAAGGTCATAGTAAGTCTCTCAAGTCACGTCGAGTAGAGTCTTGTTCATGAGTGTGAAGCGTGCCACAATTATTAATAAGAGGCTATAAGATGTTTAGGAAACTTCATTTCTTTCATTACTCTAAAGGCGTGCGATAGAGTTTAACTCTATAATGTCTCTCACCAAATCCTTATTTGATGCTCTACAGGATATGGCCACTCGAAGGGCATATGCTAGAAGGAATGTGGCAGAGAATGTGGAACAAAAAACTCCTCCTCAAGCTCTTCACCACCCATTATTTTCATCCCTTTTTTTTATCCCTCTCTTCAATTATTTTCATAGGTAATTCTCATCATATCAAGATGATTCAATCAAATTTTTTATTCCTTTTCCAGCATTTTTTTTGTGTCACGCTCTTTCTAAGAGGGCCTTCGCATCACAAGTAACTATCATTGGTAACCTTTTCCCTTTCTCTTTTTTTCAACCACCCTTTTTCTTTAAATTTAATAATTTTATCACAATTTACGCTACAGTGCTCAAGGAAGCAGAGTAAAAATTAGGGATTCAAAAAGATGGATCAAGATAAATACAAGGATACTAGACGAGAGGCTACGCGTTCAAGGGGTTACTAGTGATATCATATCTGAAAAGACTAAAATTTACAAGACAAATCAAAGAAAGCCTACTATCATCTTTTAAACAAAGAAATACTTTTTATTTCGCTTCAATAACATGCAGGGCAAGTTCTAACTGAGATGCAAAACATGGAATATATGCAAACAACCTCACCACACATAACACTGTCTCAATCAAGATGGATCAATTCTACTTCTAAGATGGACATGATCATTACAACATATAAATAAGAATAAGTTATATACAGAGTCACAACCATGAGCCTAGGTGTCAAAAAGTCCATTTTAAATTTTATTCTCAAACTCTCAAAGAGAAGTACTACTCAACTCAGGACTAACTTGCTAGTATCAAACAAGTTAGAAAAGCCTTTTCTTTTCTCTCCAAAGATAAAAGAATAAAAAACTCTAAAAAAATTTATCCGATTCAAAGGGTGCCCCCTTGGAAAAGAGTTGAGGCCATAACAAAAATCAAGTGGTGGATGATATATGCCTCTAAAAACTACAATAAAAAAATATAATAAAGTTTTTTTTGTATATATATAGTTTTTTATGCTTATTTTTCAAATAAAATCAAAAAATAATAAAGAAAATATTTTTGTAGTTTTTTAATAAAATAAAATCCTATGGCATATTCACCCTTAAGCTCACAACTATCGGAAGAATATTCACCTCACACTTAAAATCATGCTTTGTCCCCAAAATAATTTATAGAAAGGAGAAGAAGAAGAATGGTGAGAAATACTCCCTCGGGCCCTCTATGGCCTAGCTAACAACATGTTTTCTCTCCTTTAATCAAAGGTTGCGTGCACCCCACACTTGAGCTCGAAACGTGTTCCTTAGGTTCAAATTTGGGTACTCAGACTTCCCCTAAATCTGCAAAACCAAAAATGGCAAAAATAAAAGAAATGACACTAAAAAAATAAGAAGTTACACTACGAATTTGGTTGCCTCCCAATAAGCGCTTGATTTAACGTCACGGCACGACACCATTAATTTTACTATTTTTCCTTCCACTTTGAAGATATGAATTGCACCCTTAATTTTGTATCAATTTTTCTATTACGCTCAAGGGGTGGTGGTACAAAAATAAAGGTCTCAAGCAATAAATATCGCATTACACACTTCTTGGATCCTAAGTGAGGAATGTAATTCTCCAATATTGGAACAATGAATTCAAGAATATTTACACATTCTTCCTTCTCCATACACTCTTCTATAGGCTCTGATGGCTCGATTAATATCACATCATCTAAACATAATGTGGAAAAATGATTGGAATGAGATCCAATGCGCCCTAACATATGAATTGTATTATTTTTTAAATCCTCATGTTTACACGTACTAGAGTTTTTAAAAATAATATTGTCTACTTCATTACATAACTCTGGTGTACTTTTCTCAACAGTGACAACATCAATAAAAATATGATCAAGCAATTGGCCCTCCACTTTTAGCTCTTCAAGTTGACTTCTAAGCATTTTTTTGTTCCTCACACATGTTATTAGTAAATTTTTGGGTGTCATACGATTCAATCTTTGCACTCAACTCAAAATTTAATTTATAAATATCCCGACCAAACATATCAACCTCATGCATGCGCTTACGTATTGATTTATAGGGGAGTATCAGCAAATTTTCCATGTCCCCATACATATTATATGGTTGAGAAAAAATTAACCCATAAGAATCTATAATATCATAAGTACAACATTTGTAAGAACACTTATCACTACATACTTTTTCAGATGACATTTCCAGAAGAGTAAAACATATGATGATAATAATAATAATAATAAAGAAAAGTAAATTAAAACTAATACTAAAAAAATAAAAATAAAAGGACTACAAGTCAAAATAAATACTAAAGACAATTTCTAAGCCACATTCCCCGGCAGCGGCGCCATTATTTGATAATGTCCAAATATACTTCTTGTAAAGAAATATAAACGGCCGTATGTAATATATTTATCCAACTATGATTCGCGATCGATCCCACAGAGAATATGGAAGAATATTGTCAATAGCAAATATTTAACTCGATAGTCGTTATTTAAAAATGGAGATTTAAATTGAAATAAAAATAAAAAGAATAACAATAGTTTGGGACTAAGTGTTTATTTATATTCACTACATACATTTTCAGATGACATCTCCAAAAGAGTAAAACATATGATAATAATAATAATAATAATAATAATAATAATAATAATAATAA
>JAJOOH010015550.1:0-10518 GCA_029582605.1 Solanum gracilifrons
ATATATAATTAGTCATATAATAAGATGAGGAAACATTTATGTGTAATGACATGTTATGTATTTATTAATTTGTTGTAAATATTTAGGTCCCATTTGGTCATGTGACATGAAATAATGACTTAAATTATGAGAACGAAATTGAAGTTTTGTTTGTACATTTTATGCTGAATGTTTCTCAGAATCATAAAACCTCATAACTTGTAAAACTATCAAAATTGTCTCAAATCTTTATACAATCTTAACAATTAAGCAAAAACTTATAAAATCACGTGATATACTATCACAAAGCTATTCTAAAATATTAAAATATTTATTAATCAAACTTTAATTCTATATAAAAACTAAACATAAGTGGTAGTGTCTAGTATTTAATATAATTCTCCCATATACTACGAATAATCTTCTCACGTTGAACTTGCATCTCTCGATTAAATGACCGAGAAGACGAACGATCATTGTTACTTTGAGTCATTTGTTTGTCAATTTGGTTGGTAAATAAATTTGATAAAAGATAATGAATTTTGTTAATGTAATGTAGAGTAGGAATTGATTTAAAGTAATAATAAATTTTATGTTGGTAAAAATAATCGTTATATGAGATATAAATGATTTTAAAAGGAATGATATGAATTATATATTTTATTTACATATGAAATAAATGGTTAGTAGATAAAAATGTGAAGTTATTTTTATAAAATTTAAACTTGTGGGTTAAATTTCAAATTTTAAAATTCTCAAATCATAATCTTTGGAGAATTTGAGATTTTCACTTGTCCAAATGTTGATTTCATCTCATAATATAAAATCAACATAAATTCACATGTTCAAATGCTGTAACCCCTTATCTCTACTCATATATCTTCTAATTGAGTAGTCAAATTAGAGGTGAAATTATATTTCTCGTACGACCTTTTATTCT
This sequence comes from Solanum gracilifrons, assembly GCA_029582605.1. NCBI lineage: Eukaryota > Viridiplantae > Streptophyta > Magnoliopsida > Solanales > Solanaceae > Solanum > Solanum gracilifrons. The sequence goes on from JAJOOH010015550.1 coordinate 920, forward strand.
AAGCTTGTATTTGGATTTACGATATGATGTCTTGAATTTCAAATAATAATTTCATTTTTTTTAAAAATGCTAAAACTTGACCTATAAGTTTATATTTTGTAAACCATCATTTTTAATTTTGCAAAAAAGGACTCATGCTTTGCGTGACGAGATTATTCTACCATGTGAAAGAATTATATTAAAGAATAACTAACTACTATTACTATACTATTGACCATTGAATCTTTGTAAAATTATGTAGATTTGAAAGTTTGTAATCACAAAACATTTATTTATAAAAAAAAATGATATGTGATTTATCGATGAGGCACCTTAGAATATTTCGATATCAAATCATGATTTCACATTGCATATCCTAATCGTCCATAAGAAAATATTTAATTCAATGCGGTATTTATATTGATTTATTAACTTAATTTTAAAATAACAAATTAGAGGTTAAGTCCATACTAATTGATCATGTAGATATTACATTTACTGATATGATGTAAGTATATATTAGGAATAAAAGTTTATTTTATTTATTTAAGCATTATTTATTCATTTTTATGGATTACTTACTTGCACTGATACCATACTGAACTTAGAGAATATCTCCTACAAAAGTTCAAATTGTTAAAGAAATCATATCTTTTATTTATTTAATCATACTAACAGACACTGCTACAAGCAAGTCTAATTTTTTACTAAGCTAAACTTGAATATAAAACAATTAAAGATACATTTGACTACTCCATTGTCTTTATTTGTGAAAGTAATAGCAAGAAAAACGTTCACCTATTAGGACATAGGACAAACAAACTTAAATATAATAGGTCATCATACATTTTTCAAAATATAGAGAAAAATTTGAAATTTACTTTTATTTTCAAAAATGATTTTTGGGAAAAAATATTTATGACTTAGCAATTGAATTTGTGGGTTTCAATATAAATAGCCACTTTAACGAAATAGTTATCTAGTGGCAATATAATTTTCTTTTTAGCAATAAGATTTATAGCCACAAAAATATATAGTGATAATTGAGCTAATGTAATGCATTCAAGGTAGCTAAAATCTTTAACAATTTTTACAGAGTGTTGAACATAAATACTCATATTTATTATTGTTAAAATATAATATGACGATAATTATAGTATCACCGTTAAATAGTTGTCTCACAATCATTTATTTATTATAGTTAACTAAGGTCTTTAGAAAGTAACATCTTAAAATTAAAGTTAGAAATATATATATATATATATATATATATTATTTTTCTAGATATATTGCATATTTTTTAATTGCTTAAATTTATTTGTTTAGGCCTTGTGCATTCTTATTTGAATTGGAGTACTATGTATCCTATATATCTTATATATGAAATATTGATTTACGTGAAAATATACTTCTCATAAATGTACTAGATGATTTTAAGTTTAAATGCTTGGATAAATCAATCTCTTACAAAAAATAATTTTTATGTTTAATTGCTGCCAAAATTTACACATATTATATTATATTATAATTTTTTTTCACATTTCTGTCCATTTTCATCCCATGATCTCTTTTGAAAAAGTTCATTTTTTTTTTCTCTTTGATAGGGATCCAGCCCCATTCACACTGAAGAAGACGAACAATACTTCTTTTCAGTTCCCTCATTTCTACCTCTTCTCCTTTCATCTCCATATCAGTTTCTGTCTCCGCGTCACTGTTGTTCTTCTCAAACGTTTCACTAACCTTCGTCGAAGGTCTCACTGAGTATTATGGTGATGGATCATCAATGATAACATGGGGAATGCTTATCGAAGTGTTGAAGAAATAATTAAATAACTATATAAAATTATAATTTCTAGATCTAAAAGTACCCTAAACCTAAAAAATAGAGTTATTATTTCTACAAATGATGGATCTGTAATTTCAAAAAGTACCATGGTTAGGATGAAATGGATGGCAATGACAAACAGCTTAGATGAAAGATTCAAGGTTTCAGGAGCACCAATTGGACATAATTCACCACAACAATCAAGTACATAACATTTAGATCTAGCAGCATAGTTATACCTACACTCAAGGTATTTCACAACAAAATGCTTCTTGTTGTTAGAAGCCATGAGAAACTGAAAAAAATAATTGAAGGGGAGTTAGCTAGGAAACAAGTCTTGCAGTGAGGGGAAAAAGGCAAAATAGTGAGTATATAGATAATATAGATGGGAGAAACAATTGAGGTGTCTGTTTACTATGGTTGCATTATTATTAAATATTTGTTGACCAACTTAACTTGAATTTTATATATCTTTAGACTTTATTGAAGTCAAATATGAATGTATGATCAATGAAACCTAAAGGGTTAAAGAATAGATAGCCTTAAACTGTGATTGAAATCTCAGAGACATATCTTAACTTAACTAGGATCCTATTACCCTTGAACTCATTTTTTAAATGTACTTTCGTGCACCTTGTGTGCTAACGTACACCTAGCATGATTGCACTTTGTTGAGGCGACATTGACTAAGAAATTGTCCATCTGTCATTAAAATTGTCAAGAGGACTAATATATAAATTAATGGAAACATGTCCTTTTTTTAATTGGTCATTAGACAATTAGTTAGTACACATAATTATTGATATTGAAACTTATATATATTTAATTATTTTCATTTCTTTCTTTGTAAAATATTTATTCCCCTCTTAAATTGTTTTTCTCTTTCATTAAATTCTTATCTTTTTAAAATAATTTTCAAAATTTTACTTGTATTTTCTTTAAAAAAAAATAATCTTATAAGTGTCCTTTAATTTAATGTTTTATTTGACTTTCTTCACTTATTTTATTATTCATCTGAAATTGACCTATTTTAAATACAAAATATTTGAAATTTAATTTCATATTTTTTATGTTCAGTAGCTGTCCAAACTCACATCTATTATAACATGTATTTTAGTTAATTAAATTCTATGCACCGATAGTAGTAAAAGAAATGTTAAATCTATCGTGTAGTGGGTGATAGAAGTTGAAACTTGTTTAAGTTATAAAATGATGTGCTTTGGTGGTCAATTTTGCTCTTGTCGAGCTTTATAACTACTGCTTTTCCCAAAATCAGTATTCAAGTTGGCTAAAATGAGATTTTCTCTGTCATTAAAATCATGGATAATATAGAAGCTGCGATTAATTTCACATTCCTCTAAATAAGCCAATGGAGTAGCTGATTTTTTTTTTGCTAAACATACATCTTCAAGTGGATATAACACATTTTGTTTCTCCTACCAACAACTTTTATGAGAAGTAAAGGGTCTAGTTCAACTTGACAAATACCAATTTTCATATATTAAAAAGAGACACGATGTGAATAATTTCACTATATCACCTTCAATTTTCCTTCTTCTTTGTTACCCACCATCAATAAATACTATCATCACCATTATCAATATTCATGTTTCCTTCTTTATCATATTCAATTTCCTTTTTTTAATTTTTGCCACCACCCAACACAACCAAACCCATATAATTGTCATCACCACCAAATAAAAAAACTGTAAAATTCCTTTAACAAAATCAAAAAAGAAAAATAAAATTGAACTCCTTTAACAAAAGTCAAAACAGTTTTGTCCAAATCATAAAAAGCTATACTATATTGAATTGGTTATTGTGTTCAAAGATAAACAAACGTTACAATTGAAAACAAGAAGAAGCTACTAAAAACCCAAATAGAGAGCACCAGATTTTTTTAATATAAAAGAATCTTGATTTTATCATCAACTTCATTGAAATAAAATTCAATTCGTTATGAATTTCAGCTAGCTAGACTTCTTCTTCTTTGAAGAATATCAAGATTCAAAATGGAGGAAAGCAAAGCTTGCATTGAATTTAAATATGTGTCTTTATGTTCCAAAAACACTTGAAGATTCACCAGAAATGGTGGCGGCAGCTAGAGGGAGGTCTTTTAAGGGTGTTTCATTGTCTCTGATGATCCCAAATAAGAATTCCGACATGACGTTGATATACCCACCCCCTCTCCATCATCGTCTAGGTTTTGTATGTCTAAACATCATAGCTTCAAAATTTTCATAGCAAAATAAATTAAATTATTATTATTTTTTCATTTATTTAGATTAATCTTACAGAAAATTAACCTAATTCCGAATAAGAAAAGAAATTGTGTTTTGAAGTTGTGATGAAAAATAAAAATGTGTGACGAAAATTAAAGATTAATGAAGAAGAAGAGGAGGAGGGTAGGGTGTGAAGAAGAAGAGATGTTGAGGGTGGGGCATAGGGAAAATTTTAATTATTTTGATGTTTTTTTGACACGTATGTTTATATATTTTTTTGTGATGTCAGTTTTAAGAAATAAATAAATTTACTTTTAAGTAGTTAAAATATGTAATATATAAATACTCACCATGCTAGTTTAAACATGTAATTGACTTGTCGGGACAAGTTAAGAAAGAAATCTATGTATTTTCCTACTATCTTAAAATGTGATGTCATGTGGAAATTAAGACCTAAAATATTGTAAAAAAAAAAAATTAAAATAGAAAACTTAATACTTAATATTATTAAATTCTATGGATCAAAGACATGAGAAAAAAGAAACCAAAATATTAAATAAGTAGAGAACACAAAAAGACTTATTTTAAGTAACTAATCCTTATTCCTTAGATGCCCATTTTTCCTAAGGGCCCAATTCTGCGTCTGGTGTTGTTAATCCAATTCTTCAAGAATTTGGGAGTGATTCCAATTTCATCACAAAAGGGAATAACTTGTTCATTGTTCTTTGTCCATTTCCATCCCATGATCTCGTTTGCAAAAATCCAAATCCTCTCTCTTTGGTAAGGATCCAACCTTATTCTCACTGAAGAAGACGAACAACTATTATACTTTCTTTTCAACTCCCTCACTTCTATCTCTCCTCCATCCATCTCCATCTTTGTCTCCACATCAATGTTGTTTTTCTCAAACGTTTCACAAAGTTGTTGTAGTGGTGGATCATCCATGATAATAAGGGGAGTACCTGTTATTATAGTTGAAGATATAATTAATTACCTATATAAAATTATAAATTCTAGATCTAAAATTTCCTTTGACGTTTTAAGTAAGAAAGGAACAAAAAGCAATCAATTTTTCTTCTCTTTTAGTTTAGTGAACAAAATTTTGCCTTTGGATGTGTAGTTCTATAATCTTTAAGTTGACGGTAAATACAATTTAAAGATTGCCCTAAAAAAGAGAGAGCTCATATTTCTACACATGATGATTTGATGCATCACATTTGACCTACGAAAAATATCAAATCAACAAGTGAGAGATATATGGGTTGAAAAAAAAGTATGATTGATCTTTGTGATTTCAACAAGTACCGTGGCAAGGATGATTAATAGAAATGATAGGACTCTCCACCCCGTCCTCTATCTCCACCTCAACTTTTCTATGAAAATTTCGATGGCAATGACAAGCAGCACAGATGAAGGATTCAAGGGTTTCAGGGGCACCAATTGGACAAAATTCACCACAACCATCAAGTACATAACCATTAGATCTAGCTGCATAGTTATGCATACACTCAAGATATTTCACAAGAAAATGCTTCTTGTTGTTAGAAGCCATAAGAAAGAGAGAAATTAATTGAAAGAGAGTTAGCTAGGAAACTAGTCTAGCGGTGAGGGGCAATAGGCAAAATAGTTAGTAGATAATATAGATGGGAGGAAGATTGAGGTGTCTGCTTACTAGGGCTGCATTGCATGGACCAAATGCCATTTGGAAATAGTTAATAAAACAAAACTTTGTACTTTATTGAAGTAATTCATGATTTTTGGAGTACTCCATATATTAATTGTCATCTACTTCCTGTTTCTGCATTATCAAGTACTTGCTTTGTAAATTCATATATGGAATTAATTCGATCAGAGTATTTATAAGACTAGTTAGAAACTATTTAGTTATGGATTAACCAGGGATTATTGACAAATTTTGTAGCTAATTTCGTATTTTCTAGTATAAAAAAGGATGACATATTTAATACTCAGTAAATAACGGAGCTAATTAATAGAAATATATTTTCTATGTTCATGAGTTGCCGTCCAAATTCACATAAAGTAAGGCTGATTCTTTTCCTATTTTATCTCTTCGCACAACACAATATACCAACATATATTGTGGGAGGATACTATTCATCATCATGAGAAAATGTTGCTTAGTGGTAAACTTGAAATAGGATAAAATTTATTTTAGCAGAAATTCTAAATCTATTTAGTAGTGGCTTCTTTAGTGATGGTGATTGAAACATGTTTAAGTTAAGTGATGTGCTTAATTTGGTGTTCAATTTTGTGCTCATCTAGTTTTATGGGTATTGCTTTTTCCAAAATCAGTATTCAAGGTGGCTGAAATGAGATTTGTCTATACAATTAAAATCATGGATACTATTGAAATTGCGATTAATTTCAAATTGCTTCAGATAAGCCATCGAGGTGGATAACCACCATTCCATCAATAAAATTTACTTTTTTATCTTCTTTATCTTGAAAGAATATTTTTTTTCCCGAAGATTAGTATGTATATATGTAAAGCCAGCAACAAGTGAAGAAACTATTTTATGGAAAATCCATTAAAATCAACAAGTTCGAACAACAAAATAAGACCTTTGAAACATAAAACGATGGATCAATCGATACTTGAGTAAAAAGGAAATTATAAATGAAATGACCAGGTTGGGAAGATAGCTAGCTAGCCTATATATACTCGTAGAAGTATATTATGTGCCTAACCCTAGTTACATACCCCACCCAAACAAAAACATACAGAAAAAAAAGAAGCAAGAACAACAACAACAATAATAACACTTCTTAATTGGGACAATTATGATTGTCAGAAGATATTGATTCTTCGGCTTGAGCAAGGTGTAACTTTTTGATAGCTTTGCCCTTGGCTTTGATATACATCTCAAAACCATCTGGTTTCTCATCTTCATCCTTCTTGATCTTCTTATTCTTTCCATTTTCTGATCTTATGTTTAAAGTCCATTCTAGTTGGTTAGCTAGTATCTTTAGCTTTTCTTTCTCATATTCTTCAACAATATATTCATCCCATGACTTTTTTCTCTTGTTTCCACCATCATTTTTGTTACTATACACCCACTTTTGAGTAGCTCTAGTCATAATGGATTCCGCCAATGCAATTGAAACTCCCGGAGAATCAAATATTTGTGCAGTGATATGACTGAGATGATTAGTATTTTTGGTGTTTGATGATTCCTCTGTCTTCACATCCCTTTGGGTCATAGCCTGTTCAAGAGTGGATGAATAAACTTGTTGTCAAATGATTTATATATATATATATATATATATATATGCTTTCACTTTTTCTCTAGGCAAGAATTAATGCTAGTATAGATTCAGTGGATATGAAAATCTTTCGAAATCTTAAGTATATGGTGGAAATTCTTTTATTAGGTAAGTAAGAAATTAAATATTTTTTCATTTCAACTTTCTAGTGCAAAATTTCCATTTGGAGATGAAAGATGATTTTTTTTTCTTTTTTGGATTTTTAATAGATTACTTGGTTTGACTAGGTAAATTTTTATCATGATGAAATTATTTTTTAATCTTATAATCTCTTCCCTCATTTTTCTTCTCTTACCCTGATGTAATTATGTTTATTTATTTAAAAAAATAATATTTTTTGGAGAATGAAATAAAATAATTTCATACATGTGACTTTGTTTGATTTGATTCATAATTTATGAAAGTAAATGAGACTTTTAAATCTTGTCATCTTAAATCAATAATCTATACAATTTTTTTCTTCTTTAAATCAGTAACTAGGTATAATTGATAGCATTACTTTTAAATAGATGAAAAATAGAAGAAAAAAACATTAATTGAAACAGATCTAAAAAAAGATAGTAATTTTGATAATAAATGAAAATTTTAAAAGTATTTTTATGTTTTTTTTGGGCAAATCAAACAACAATTCAACTATTCATTCAAAAAAGTATGACAATTGTTATTTTAATAAAATTAACCTGTTGTTGTGTTGGTGCTGGTGGAACCTGATGATTGTTGACATCCAACCTACGATGGACATTCCTATGACAATGACAAAATTGACATTGGAAAAATTCTATGCTACCAACGGGACCGCCAGGAGCAAAAGCTTGGCAACCATCAATAACATTAACACTTGCTAAAAGACAACGATTGCACTCACCATAAACAACTAGACCTTTAGGCTTATAAATGGCCCTAGCAGCTTGATTAGATCGAAGCATGTTAGCCATGGTTGTTGATAATTTCTTTTGGGGAAGGATATGAGTACTAATTTTCTTTAGAAATAGTGTATTAAACTTTGAAGAAATGGTCCAGTTAAATAGAAGGTTCAAAAAGTATAAATCTGATAAAAACTAAAATTATTAATTATAGTAGATTATACATTGAATTGAGCTTAGAGCTAAAATTGATTTTGAAGAGAAGATTTGTCTCATTTAAAATTTATTACAGTAATACAAAAAAGATGGGAAGTTAATTTGGAGTTGAATTTTGCACCCCTATATTTTTTTTAAAAAAAATTCTTGCAAAATAATGAAATCACTTCTTTTTGTAAAAAAAAAAAAAACATTCACATGGGTAAAATTGAAACACAAACATTTAAAACACACACATATAATTAAGAAATGCTCAATAAAAAAATATTGACCTTCTTTCAATGCAATTGGTGGGTGTTGTTTTAACGTTATGAAACTTTTAAAAAATACTATATAATATTTTAATGTATAAAACTTTAAAAGTATAAATATATACCAAATTTATATTTAATTTTAAACTTCTTATTTAGCCTTAATAACATTGTCATATAAATATTATAATACATCTAAAATTATAAATTTTACTTTTTTTTTAAATATCTCAAAAAAATATTTATCTTTAAAATTTCATATTCAATCATTCACCTTACAAAAACCAAATTAAGGGAAAATAACTTACAAAAAATAAAAATCAAATTACAAAGCTCTTTATTAGAGTCTGAAGGAAAATCAGTCCACTAAAAGCCAATAATGGAAAGCTTTTTAATTTTGCCCTTGTGGAGTTTTTTTAAAACTGTTTTTCAATTTTTCCCCCGTGGATTTTAAAAAATAAAATAAAAATATGTAAGAAAATAAAGAGGTTAGATTGCAAATCATAAAATATTAGGATTAAATATAAATTACTAGAAAAAAAGACATGTTAGGGTGTAAAATGCACTTGACTCATTTGTTTTCAATATACTTATTTTCAAACTTTATTTCAAAATTAATTAGCTATCCATATATTAGATCCAATTAAGTAGATTTAACTAGGGGTGTGCAAAAACCGATTTAACCAATAAATCGAACCGAAAAAAACACTATTGGTTTATTGATATTGGGTTATTGGGCTAACGGTTTTTAAACGGTTTTGCAAACTTTTTTATTGGGTTATTGGTTCGGTTTCCGGTTTTATAATTTTTGTTAATGGTTAAACCGATAACCCAATAAGACTATACTAAATTTACTAGTTTTATTGTTAATGGTTAAACGATTGTTACTTTCACACTTTTTCCTTTGAATGTGTCTAGTGTCTAAACTTGCAAGAAAAATGATTGTTACTTTTATGAT
>JAJOOH010015551.1:0-17451 GCA_029582605.1 Solanum gracilifrons
GATTTAGTGTGATACTATCTAATAGTCTAATGTCAATTGGTGCGAGGGTGAAAACTAAGCCATACATTGATGTGATGTCTAATCTGAGGTAAAGGTAAAGATTAGTAGATTATACACACGTAGCCAGACCAAGGTGCGGGGTGAAATTCCCTATTTGGAGGACCAATCACTTAGGGATACCTAACTTACCAACTTTGCATGTAAAACACTAGGAAACAATTACTATTATTAGGGTTACCGCGTTAAGAGCTTATGGGGAACCCATACACCATAGTTTCTCTCTCATATTTATAACGCGAAGTTTGAATCTTGTTCACTTGTCACTTAAACAACAATCGTTTATTTGCTTACACAACCCCCCCCCCCCCCTTTAATTACTTGTTTCAGAAATAACTTGACTAAACATATATAATAGTTAGTTAAGTTTAAGTCTGAACCATATTCCTCGTGGGATTAACCCCAACCTACAAGTTGGGTTCTTTATTTGACGATGGCCGTTTATACTTCTTTAGGGAAGTGTAATTTGAGCGTATCGAATTTTGGCGCCGCTGCCGGGGAATAAGGCTTTTGGATCAAGTTTAACTACATTATTGAACTTTAGTCAATTATTTTCTAATTTTACATTTTATTTTGTTTTTGTTTTCTACAGGTTTCTACTCTAGTGTATGCCAAGTACACGGAGAAGAGGCGAACCATTGACCCCATATGACCCTGAACTCAGTAAGACTTTGAGAAAAATGGCAAATCAAGGGGCAATAATAACCCAATCATAGAGGAGCATGAGAAAGGAGTGAATAATGAGAATGCTCAGGTTCCTGGTGGTAATCTACTTGGAGATGTATTGAGGGTGCAGAATCCACCAGAACTGTGGCTGCGTGATAACTACAGGGCTGACTTCAATACGGTTGAATCTAAACACTTGAAATTATGTTCTCCGTCCTCTACCTCCAGGGAAGACATTTGTGGAGACTAGCAGTCTGATGCAGATGCTTACAACAAGGGGGTTGTTCTCTGGTATGGCTTCGGAAGATCCGCATGGGCATATGGCCAAGTTGAAGAGTGTTTGCAAGAGTTGTGTGGGTTGACCGGAGTTGGACATGAACGTCATATGTTTAAGAGTCTTCCCTCTATGTTTGACAGTAGATGCTGCGGTGTGGTTTTTTGAGCTTCCGTACAACTCGATTCATACATGGGACCAATTGCACAAGATGTTCATGGCAAAGTATTTTCCGTTGTCTAAGAAGCTGAATCACAAGGACCAACTGAACAACTTTGTAGCACTACCTGAAGAGTCTGTGAGCAGTTCATGTGATAGGTTCACTGCATTTATAAGAAGTGTTCTGAATCACCGCATTGATGATGAGTCACTGAAGGAGTACTTCTACAGAGGTCAGCATGACAATGGTAAGGCCTTGCTGGATACTATTGCTGGAGGATCATATGATGAGTGCGCTTTTGAGGAGATCGTTGAGAAATTGGAGAAGATTTGCCGGAATAATAAAGCATGGAGCACTAGAAAGTCAGACACTGAAATAAGCACTATTGTAGTTCATGCTGCACCTAGTCAATCTACAGATGACCTTCGTGATGAGATGGCTCAGATGAGAACATAACTTGGGTTGATGTTGAAGCATGTGTGCGGAGGTTCAGAAAAAGTGAATGTGGTAAACTACTTAACTAGAACTCCACCACAACCAGTTGAGGAATGTTACTATGAGGAGGATTCTTATTTGGTGAATAATCAGACGGGGGGTTTCCAAACCAATGCCCAAGGTTCCAACTCAGATAATTGGTGCCAAGGTCAAGGAAACCAAGGTTGGAACTATGGGAACTATAATCGAGGGGGAAACTATGTCCAGGATGGAAACTACAACTGTGATAACAACTACAATCGGAATAACTATGGTAATAAAAATGAGAAAATGGGGCCTTATGTTCCACCTGGGAACAGGGAATCTAGTAATAGAGAAGCTGGGGGCAGTATGTCGCGCGTTGAGGATATGATGCAAAAGATGATGAAGAGGTTTGATGCTACTGATCAAAATGTGAAAGTGATTCGTACTGAGTTTTCCGGGATTGGTCAGAAAGTTGATGCCCATTTAGTGTCGATAAAGCAACTAGAGCAACAGTTCAGTCAATTGTATGCTACTGTGAATACACGCCAATCGGGCACACTCCCCAGCAACATCATCTAGAATCCAAAAAATGATGGGCATTGTATGGCGATCACGACTCGCGGAAGAAAACATAATATTGATCCCCCTATGCCATTTGATGTTGTAAATGTGGTAGAAACAGATGCAGATGAGATTGAGGTTACTGGAGAGACTAAAGATGCCGCAGAAAAGGAAGTTGAGTTGACTCAGAAGGTTGTTCCTATGCCTAGGCCCCCACCTCCATTCCCACAGAGGTTAGTGCAAAAGACTATAGAAGGAAAATTCCGCAGTTTATAACTATGTTGAAACAACTCTCCATAAATGTCTCGTTGATAGAAGCTTTGGAGCAAATGTCTGGGTATGCAAAGTTCATGAAGGACTTGGTGACCAAAAAGAGGGCTGTCAGTTTTGAGAATGAAGAGAGGTTGCAGCATTGTATTTCCATTTCTATGAGGTCACTGGTACAAAAGAAAGAGGATCCTGAAGCTTTCACTATTCCTTGCACCATCGGTAAGCGAAAGCTTTGTGTGATTTGGGTGCCAACAATAATTTGATGCCATTGACGATTTATAAGAAGTTGGGTTTAGGAGCTCCAAAACCAACTGCGATGCAGTTACTTATGGCTGATAGAACTGTGAAAAAGCCCATTAGTGTGCTTCAAGATGTCTTTGTGAAAGTGGGGCCATTCATTTTTTCGGCAAATTTTGTGATAGTTGATTGTGAGGTTGACTTTGAGGTCCCCATCATCTTAGGGAGACGATTCCTTGCTATTGGGCGTGCCTTAGTTGATATGGAGAGAGGGCAGATGAAGTTTCGAATGAATAAAGAGGAGGTGACCTTTAACATTTGTAAGTCTATGAAGCAGGAAAGTGATCTTGAATCGATATCTGTGGTGAGTCACATTTTTGGAAAAGGCACTGAAGTGTCTAGTAAGGAGAAGTTAGGTGTAGCCTTGTTCACGGAGAAAAAGCACCATGATCAAAAGACAGAAAAATGCAAACTAGCTCCTGGTGATCTGGTGTTGTTGTTTAAATCAAGGTTGCACTGGTTTCTTGGCAGATTCAAGTCCCAGTGGACCGGACCATTCAGAGTGACCCAAGTGTCCCCATATGGAGTGGTTGAGCTCGATAAAAAGAGTGGGACAAGGTTCAAGGTCGACCACGGAGGATAAAAAGCTACATGGGAAATTCTGAGAGTGTCAATGCAGTGATAGAGGCATGGCACCTTGATGAAGTCTGAGTAATCAAGGTGTCTGCGTTGTGCCGCAATGTTAAGTCAAGCGCTACTTGGGAGGAAACCCAAGATGTACAATCTAGCCAACTATAAGATTCTTTTTTCAATTTAGGAGTTTTCGTCTTTTATTTTGATTTTCATAGCTCTTTAGATAGGTGTTTTGTTTTTGTATTTGTGTTGGCTAGATATAGAATAGGGTCCGTGTCTAAAAAACGTCCAGAAAATGTAAAAAGAAAGTCCTAATGGTTGCTATGTGTGCATGAACGAAAGGCAAAATCTACAGAAAAATAGCCGTGCAATGGTCTACGGACCCTATCGACGGTCCATTGGTCAATCCACGGACCGTGAGTGGCGTCCGTAGATCCCAAGTAAGTCCCCAATTTTTTTTTTTGGGCACCGGGAAGTTGGACCCACCAGCTTCTTGAGAGATCTTCGGTGCATATGCGCTACATGTTTGCTTCACCCTATGTGTTACTTTTGATTTGTGTGCATTAGGGACAATTGCACCTTATTTTGTTAGGGGTGGGGTAAATTGATTGTGAGTGATAAGGTGAAGTCTGAGTAACCCAACTCATAATCATCTCTTGGGGTTATCTTGCCTGTGTTCTTTCCCCCCAAGAAACTGGTTTAATTTCTGTTGAACCGGCATGTTTATAAATGTATGTGTAGAAGTAAGTAGAAGAATGAAAGCATGATGGCATGAAAAAATGATCCCTGTCCAAAAATGATGAAATGTGCTAGATCTTTAGGCTTGATAAGTTGAATGTGCTGGATCTCAATGTGACATAATTGGAACCAATTTGACTTCATGACTTAAGCTAAGACTTGAACTGGGTTATCCAATAATCTGATAATGAAACAATGTGCCATGTGTGTGTGAGGAAAGCTTGAATGTTCAAATAGTGTGTGCCAATCTAGAACTTGCCCCATTGGTCCTGCTAAGATAATCTAGGCTAGAAGTTGGGAAGTGATCATAGGCCCTTGTTCAAATTAGTCCACTAAAGCCTAAAATGATCCAACCTAATGAAATCAGTGTTCCCTTTGATCCAAATGTTGAGCCTAAGATAGACCATTTCTTTCAATTCACCTAACTCACTTTCCCCAAAATAATTGTTTTGGCCCCGGTCCCTCCTTGGACATGTGCACCTTGACTTAGGCCAAAAGCCTAAGTTGAGGGTGGCTAATTCAAAAGTCACCTTGATCTTGGCCCTGGTCCGACATCGGATATTGTGCACCTCGACTCATGCTAAACACATAAGTTGACTGTGGCTATGAAAAAGGAAGCTTGAAAAAAGGGTATGAAAAGAGTTGTGTGTTGAATAGAGAAATTGAAAAGAAAAAGGTGTGATTGTGTGCAAAAGAGGCAAAATGATGATAAACAAAAGTGCTGAAAGAAATAAAGAAAGATAAAGTGAAAGAAAAAGAAGAAAGTGAAAAATAAGAGCCTCAAAGTCAAAAGTCACATCTATGTTGAAAAGAGTCGGGGGAAAGAATGTAAAATGAAATGATGTCAAAAATAGGTTGAGACAAGAGGTAAAAAGCCAATGTAAATGTCAAGGAGGGCAGAAAGTCACTAAAAAGTACCCAAATGTACCACACCTGACCCTGAGCCTACGTTACAAGCTAAAAAAAGTCCTATAGTTATCCTAACAACTAGTTTGGAGAGTCTAAGCAGTGAAAATACGGGCAAGCCTATGGTATTGAGCACTAACTGTACTTGAAGTCACTTCTTAGTGTGAGTTGAATGAATCCTAAAAACTTGAAAGTCATATCTCTTGTGAGTGAAAAAGGATTTCTTTTGAAGTGAGGGCACTAGTTACATTGTTGGAAAATTGATATCTTGGTGATTGTGAATGGTGTATGTTGTGGTGTCTGTTGGTTGATCTATGTCATGTTTTAATCCGCATGAGTTGGCTTGTTGAGTCTAAGAGAAAAGATTTGCACTGAGAAAGTGGAATGGATTGAAATGGCCATGTGAGTGCTTGAGTTTGTATGTCTGCTTCTACACAAGTGTCGTTTAGAGTGTTAGTGTGTCGCTTGAGGACAAACAACATGTTTAAGTTGAGGTGTTGATATATCGTGAGTTTACGATTTTTTTTGATACATTTCACTTAAGAGTTATGTGTGTCTAGGCCATTTTGTACTAGAAATAATATGTTTTGTATCATGTTTGCAGGGAATAGGCATGGACACGGTTGAGTGATATGGCAGCTGAAATTCTATAGAAGTGGCCACCCACGGACGTGACCTACGGACCGTAGGTCCTGTGATGGTCCGTTGATGGGTAGGCGTAGATAAGAGCATCAAGGAAGTCTGACCAAGTATGGAACTATGAAGCGATCCACAGACCATAGGTCGACCCACGAGCCATCTTGCACATCCGTCGAAGGTGTTCAGAGAATTGACGTTCCAGTACCTGATGAAATTCCTAAGTATGGAGCCACGGAAGAGGACCCATGGACCGTAGGTCCACCTACGGTCTGTCCTGCGCGTCCGTTATTGGTGATCAGAGAATGATGATTCCAAGCCTTGAAGAAAAAGTCTAAGTGTTGACCAACGTGGGGAACCTACAGACCGTAGGTCGAGCCGTCGATGAAAACCGCGTCCGAGAAGTTTATTTCCTTATTTTGGTTTCCTTTTTGTTTAGGACATGTTTTTCTATAAATAGGGTATGTAAACCTCATTTTTGGGGGTGAGACATTATTGTTTACTTTTAGTTCTTGGTATTTTTTTTTAGGAATTAACTTGCAAACTTTAGCAATTTGATTTTCGGATTTCGGTTTATACGATTTTGGCTTTGCAATTCAATTGGAGATTTCAGATTTCTTCTACTCTAATTGTAAGTTCATGAATTCTTTTTTCCAAAATATGAATTGTGTTCTTTCAAGCATGAGTAACTAAATCTACAACTAGGGTTGTGGGAACCACGAGCAATTAACAACGTATAAATAATAACTAAGTAATTCTTGAATAGTGTTGATGCATGTATTGGTAATTCTTTTTAATGAGTGCACGCGTTAGAACTCGCCTTACTGCTACTTGTCGGACCAAGGAGGTAGTTAATAAGAAAACAACTATCAACAGAGATTTAGTGTGATACTATCTAATAGTGTAGTGTCAATTAGTGTGAGGGTGAAAACTAAGCCATACATTGATGTGATGTCTAATCTGAGGTAAAGGTAAGGGTTTAGTAGATTATACACACATAGCCGGACCAAGGTGCGGGGTGAAATTCCCTATTTGGAGGACCAATCACTTAGGGATACCTAACTTACCAACTTTGCATGTAAAATACTAGGAAAGGATTACTATTATTAGGATTACCGCGTTAAAAGCTTATGGGGAACACAAACACCCTAGTTTCTCTCTCATATTGATAACTCGAAGTCTGAATATGAGAGAGTATGTGTTCCCCATAAGCTCTTAATGCGGTAATCCTAGTAATAGTAATCCTTTCCTAGTGTTTTACATGCAAAGTTGGTAAGATATGTATCCCTAAGTGATTGGTCCTCCAAATAGGGAATTTCACTCCGCACATTGGTCCGGCTACGTGTGTATAATTTACTAAATCTTACCTTTACCTCAGATTAGACATCACATCAATGTATGACTTAGTTTTCACCCTCGCACCAATTGACATTAGACTATTAGATAGTATCACACTAAATCTCTGCTGATAATTCTTTTCTTATTAACTACCTCCTTGGTCCGGCAAGTAGCAACAAGGCGAGTTCTAACGTTGCGCACCGCTAAAAAGACTTCTAAGCGAAAGAATTACCAATACATGCATAAACACTATTCAAGAATTACTTAGTTATTATTCATACGTTGTTAATTGCTCATGGTTCCCACAACCCTAGTTGTGGATTTAGTTACTCATGCTTGAAAGAACACAATTTATATTTTTGTAAAAAGAATTCATGAACTTACGTTTAGAGTAGAAGAAACTCGTAATCTTCAATTGAGTTTCAAAGCAAAAATCTTATAAACCAAAATGCGAAAATCAAATTGCCAAAGTTTGCAAGTTAATTCCTAAGAAAAAATCAAGAACTAAAAGTAAAAAATAGTGTCTAACCCCCAAAAACGAGGTTTATATATCCTATTTATAGAAAAACATGTCCTAAACAAAAAGGAAACAAAGTAAGGAAATGAACTTTCTGGACGCGGCTTTGATCGACGACTTCGATCTACGGACCGTGGGTCGACCTAGGGACCGTGGGTCGACCTAGGGACCGTGGGTCGACCTAGGGACCGTGGGTCGACCTAGGGACCGTGGGTTCCCTCCGTTGGTCAACACTTAGACTTTTTCTTGTAGAGGCTGAAACCTTCACTCTCAGATACAATCGATGACGTGCAGGACGGACCGTAGGTTGACCTACGGTCTGTGGGTCCTCTTCCATGGCTCCACACTTAGGAATTTCATTAGGTACTGGAACTTCAACTTCTCTGAATCATTCGACGGATGTGCAGGAAGGGCTGTGGGTCGACCTACGATCTGTCACTTGCATCCGTAGTTCCACACTTGGTCAGACTTACTCCATCTACGCCACCCATCGACGGACCGTGACTGGACCTACGGTCTGTAGGTCACCTCCGTGGGTGGCTCCTTCTGTAGATTTTCAGTTGTCATCTCACACTTCCACGTCCAAGCCTATTTCCTGCAAATATAACACAAAAACATTAATTCCTAATACAATATGGTCCTAGACACACACAATTCTTAAGTGAAATGTATCAGAAATACCGTAAACTCACGGTATATCAACACTCTCAACTTAAACTCGTTGTTTGTCCTCAAGCGACACACTAAACTCTAAACGACACTTGTGTAGAAGCAGGCATACAAACTTAAGCAATCACATGGCTATTTCAATCCATTCCATTTTCTCAGTGCAAATCTTTTCTCCTAGGCTCAACAAACCAACTCATACGTATAAAAACATGACAAAGATCGACTAACAAACACCACAACATACACCATTCACAATCACCAAGGTATCAACTCTCTGACAATGTAACTAGTGCCTTCAGTTCAAACGAAATCCTTTTCACACAGAAGATATGAATTTTGAATTTTAGGATTCATTCAACACTCATGCTCAGAAGTGACTTCAAGTACAGTTAGTACTCAATACCATAGGCTTGCCCTTATTTTCATTGCTTAGACTCTCCAAACTAGTTGCTAGGATGAATATAGGACTTTCTTAGCTTGTAACGTAGGCTCAGGGTCAGGTGTGGTACATTTGGGTACTCTTTAGTAACTTTCTTCCCTCCTTGACATTACATTGGCTTTTTACCTCTTTTCTCAATCTATTTTTGACATCCTTTCATTTTACTTTCTTTCCTTTGACTCTTTTCAACATGGATGTGACTTTCGACTTTGCGACTCTTATTTTTCACTTTCTTCTTTTACTTTATTTTTTTCGGCACTTTTATTTATCATCTTTTTGCTTCCTTTGCACAAAGTCACATCCTCTTCTATCTTTTCTTTTTCTCTTTTCAACACAAAAATCTTTTCATACCCTTTTTTCTTTTGGGTTCCTCTTTCATAGCCACCCTCAACTTATGGATTTTGCATTAGTTGAGGTGCACAATATCCGATGTCGGACCAGGGCCAAGATCAAGCTAACTTTTTGAATTAGCCACCCTCAACTTAGGCTTTTGGCCTAAGTCGAGGTTAACATGTCCAAGGAGGGACCGGGGCCAAGACAATGATTTTTGGGAAGGTGAGTTAGGTGTATAAAAAAAAATGGTCCATTTTAAGGCTCAAACATTTGGATCAAGGGGAACATTTATTTCATTTGGTTGGATCATTTTAGGCATTAGTGTACTTATTAGAACAAGAGCCTATGATCATTTCCTAGCTTCTAGCCTAGATTATCTTAGCAGGACTAACGGCGCAAGTTATAGATTGGCACACAACTGTCCAAACATTCAAACTCTCTCACTCACACTTGGCATATTGTTTCATTATCAGATTATCAGATTACCCAGCTCAAGTTTTAGCTTAAGTCATGAAGTCAAATCGGTACCTATCATGTCACATTGAGATCCAACACATTCGACTTATCAAGACTAAAGATCTAGCACATTTCATCATTTTTGGACATGGATCATTTTTTTTTATGCTTTTTTATGCCATCATGCAATCATTTTTCTAATTACTCCTACACAGACATTCATAAACATGCCGGTTCAACATAAATTAAAACAACCTCTTGGGGGAAAAGAACACATGTAGGAAAACCCCAAGAGAGGATTATGAGTTGGGTTACTCATACTTCACCCTATCACTCACAATCCATTTATCCCACCCACAACAAAATAAAGTGCGATCATCCCTAATGCACAAAAAATAAAAGGTAAAGGATCGGGTGAAGCAAACCTATGGTGCAAATGTGCCGAAGACCTCTCAACAAGCGGGTGGGTTCGGTTTCCCGGAGCACACTGGATCAACACTCGGGTCACCATTAGTAGTGACCGCATCCACAATCCCAACACCCTCAATGGTGCTGTCATCAACTCTCACAACATTAGCACCCTCAGTAGTGCTCACAGACTCCGAAGTACCAACACCAACCTCTCTGGCTCGCTGCTGTCGCAACTCCTCATCCACTATAGACGCCCGCCGAGCCTACTTAGTCTGCTGACGTTCTATCTTCTTCTGTCTCTTGGCCTCAGCATCATCTGAAGTACGACCGAAGTGGAGGCGCTTCCTTTTGGCATGTGAAGAAGCAGGTGGTGGCATAGTGTCACCGAATAAGGCAGTCAACACCACTGCATCCTCTGGTGCCGTTGTGGTGGACACAAACTCAATCTCTAGTGGAGCTAGGAGGGTATAAAGGTCATCCCAGAGACTAGCTAACTCCCTCTGGAAAATGAAAACATCAATGGTGGGGGCCGACCTCTCTAAGACGCGCAACTCAAATACATCTAGACGCTGGTGAATGGCTTGAACCTTACGGTTTATCATTTGCTCCATCCACGCCTCAAACTCAGCTATCGACCGTTGCATCCATGCTTCACATCCTGAAGCAGCGTGGCCATCTGGACCTCTAGCTTCTAGACACGGGATACAGGCACGACAACAGACCCTGATGAGGGAGTGGCTCTGGAGGAGCTAGGGGCCTGACTGACGGCCGGAGATGGGGAAGCCGGGGAATCTGTAGTGGCTGGAAGGGCAGGATTATCTCCCTGCATCTGCTCCACATCTGCTACAAGGTTATATTCCAATGGTGGCACCTCAACCTGCGGATCCCTGCGAGGTGTAGCTACATTGGCCTCATCCCAAATCAGGCCAATATCTAGAGTCTTGGTCGCATGAAGAAACCGGCCATAGTGCCAAACTGGTACTCCAGCATCCCTGCAAAGCTGGAAGATGGGGCATGGGAAAGGCAGGGTGGTGTTGGCCTTGAAGGCCCTCTTATGCATCTCCGCAATCAGCATGCGGGCAAAGTCGACCTCTAACCCATCAACGAAGGCTGCAACCATAACTGCTCAGTCTCATGCGATAACATTAGCGGCCTGAGTAGGGGACACACGGTTCCGCACTAACAACCAAAAGAATTTGGTAGCAAACGTCATGGTGGCCTTCTTGATACCCAAGCTCGGGGTGTGGACCCACTCGACGAGCTCTCCGTCTGTAGCAATATCACGGGTTAAACAACGCAAAACTGACTCTCTCTGATCGGCTTTTCTCTGAAATGCCCCACTCTAAATGATGTCTATTCGATAGTCGAACTCGGTCGTGTTGATAGGCAGAGTGTGGCCTGGACCATAGAGGAACCTGTGGAGAGTGGTCCCGGATATGCCAACTGAAAACCCATGCACTAGTGTAGCTGCGAGTGGAGGCTGGACGACAGGTTTTGTCCATCTGTTGATCGATCCTCTGAGGGTGGCAGCATAGGAAGCATAAAACTCCCTAACTATCTCTTCACTGAAGAACCCTGGGCTACAGGCCATCCATTCGTAGAACCTGACGCTCCTCTGTGATCAATATGGCCATCTTTTCCTTTTCGTTCAGCACACGAGCATCCCTGTAGATATGGTACTGGCCATCTGCACACCACCTATTAGGTTCAACAGGATTTATTGGAGGCTCAGAATTAGGAGATACGGGGACATCACCCATATTGTTGGCCTCAGAAGACGAGGCAGTGCTGTCGCAGGGACTGGAGCCGGATGCGGACTTAGAGCCAGCCGGTGATCCGGTCGGTGTGGCCCCCTCATCAGAATGGGGGGCAGTGACCACATAAATACTCATCTGCCGGGCTCACTACCGTGTAGTGCATGGAGCAGTGGGGGATGTCCTGGTAGGGGGTAGAATGTACTCCGCATCAGTCTCCATATCAATATCCTCATTGATCAGCTGAAAGGACTGTGCCACTAATTTTGATTTTCCTTTTGCGGCGTAAGTCGGATCTTTCTTGGGGGCCATAGTACCTGTAGAAGCTTAGTTAGTACCAAAAAAAGCAAATAACAAACTCGGAAATTTTTTAGAACAAGCACCGAACCAAAACAAAAATTGAATTTTTTTTGGACAGTAGCAGAACTGTCCACCTATGGACAGTAGGTCCCCTTTGTAGGTCAGAGTTCCTAGAAGTTGAGTTTTTGATGTGAACCACAGATGTGCAGAACAATCCGTCGATGGAATGACGAACCGTAGTCCACCTCCGTGGTTCCACACTTAGCGACTATTTCATGTGCAACAGACCCAGGGACCTGACCTACAGTCCGTGGACGGGGTCTCGTGGGTCAGGTCTGTTCCAGGTTTTAGACATGCCTCATTTTGTACTCATTATTTCAACCAATTAATTAATTAACCTAGGTCTAATGATGCATTTCAACACAATATATATGGTAGTTTGTTATCCTTATGGTTCCGATTACTCACAATTTGACTTTTTAATATATCGAACTAGGAACCCTAAGTGAAAACTTCCATTTAGACCTTTTACCCTGATTCAATTAGTTTTAATAAACTACACACTCACATACCATCATACTAAGGGCTATTCTAGCATACAATTCAACATTTAACTCTAAAATTAACAACCCAAGTTCAAGTTCCAACTTTGTGACTTCTTAATACAACAATGAACAATGAATTCAAAGTTAGGGTGAAGTCGTTTACCTTTCAAGAAATCGAAGTGGGTGAGTGTGATGATGCAATAGGCTCCTTAGAACTTTTGTTATCCTTTGACACTGAACCCGGGCAATGGAATAGTTGGGGAATGAGATGGGGAATTTAGGGAGAGAATCAGATGATTTGGGAGTTTGGTGAAATGAATGGAGATTGATATGGGAGTTATAAGAGTAATTAGGGAGATTTAGAGGGTTGAAAAATGGTTTGGGGGATGTAGATGGACGTGGGAAATGATTTGAATATGAATGGTTTTACTTAAAAGGAGTCCGGGTCGGGTCGGCGGAACCCTAGGTTTGGACCCACGAAACCCCGTCTACGGTCCGTGGGTCGACCTATGAACCGTAGGTCAGGTCCGTAGGTCACTCAACACTTACAAAAAATTAGGACACATACCTGGGGTCTACGGACGCCATTCACGGTCCACTTGGACTTGAGCTTGCTAGGAAACAAGCACAACCTTGAGTTGAATAGAAGCACTAGAACACCCACAACAAATTCACGCTTTTCAATATTTTGATCATGATACTTCTTCATTTTCTCCCTGTACAAGGCTGAACTTTCATAAGCTTTTAGGAGAAACTCATCAAGCTTATTCATGTCATTCACTCTTTGACTTAATGCCAATCCAAATTCAACTTCTTTAGTGCCCACATAACCTTATGCTCTAGCTCTACTGACAAATGGCATGACTTCCCATATACAAGTTGGTATGGGGACATATCTATGAGAGTCTTGAATGCGGTGCGGTAGGCCCATAGAGCATCATCAAGCCTCCTTGACCAATCAGTTCTATTTGCATTCACATTCTTTGCAAGGATTTGCTTTATCTCTCTGTTGGACATTTCAACTTACCCACTAGACTGCGGATAGTAAGGAGTGGCTACATTATGACAGACTCCATATTTCTTGAGCAACGCCTTCAACAACTTATTACAAAAATGGGATCCTCCATCGCTGATAATTGCCCTAGGTGTACCAAATCTGGAGAAGATACTCTTTTTCAGGAATGCGGTGACACTTTTCCCTTCATTGTTTGAAAGCGCAATTGCTTCCACCCATTTCGACACATAATCAACCGCAACAAGAATATACTTCATCCCACGTGAACACAAATGGACCCATAAAGTCAAGGCCCCATAAATCAAACAACTCAATCACCAATATCTAATTCATAAGAAGCTCTTGCCTCTTTGAAATTCCTCCTTCTCTTTGGCAACGATCACAAGACTTGGTGAAATCATGAACATCTTGGTGGATGGTAGGCCAGTAATACCCACACTGCAAGATTTTATGAGCAGTCTGAATACCACTATGATGCCCACCAACAGGCGATGAATGACACGCGTCTAGTATACTCATCATCTCAACCTCGGGAACACAACGACGAATAATCCCATCAGCACAAATACGGAACAAATACGACTAATCCCAAAAGAACTTATTAACATCATGCATAAACTTTTTCCTTTTGTGAAAAGACAAATCCGATGGAAACATATCACTTTCTAAGTAGTTAGCAAAGTCTGCGAACCAAGGAATATGGTCATGAGAAGTAGCCAATACCTGTTCTTCTGGAAAAACATCATCAATTTCAGTCCCATCTCCTAACTTGAGCATAGCTTCCTCCTCTAATCTGGACAAATGATCGGCAACTTGATTTTCTGTCCCCTTTCTATCTTTCACCTCAAAATCAAACTCTTGCAGCAACAATACCCATCTAATCAACCTTGGTTTTGCATCTTTCATAGCCATCAGATACCTCAATGCAGAATGGTCAGTATGCACTATGACTTTAGTACCAAGCAAGTAGGATCGAAATTTCTCGAATGCGAAAATCACATCAAGGAGTTCCTGTTCAGTCACCGTATAGTTCTTTTCAGCCACATTTAGAGCTTTGCTAGCATAATAAATAGGATAAAGAATATTTTCTCGCCTCTGTCCCAATACCACACCAAACACCACCCCACTCGCATCACACATCACTTCAAGCGGTTGCCCCTAATCCGGTGAAATAATGATAGGTGCGGATACTAGCTTTACTTTCAACTCTCCAAATGCTCTCAGACAAGCATCATCAAAATCAAACTTACACTCCTTTTCGAGCAATTTGCACAAAGGATGTGCAATTTTAGAGAAATCCTTGATAAACCTCCTATAAAAGCCTACATGACCAAGAAAACTTCTAACACCTTTAACATAGATAAGTGGTGGAAGATCTTCTATTACCTCGACTTTAGCTCTATCAACCTCAGTACCCTTCTCAGAAAGACGATGACCCAGAATGATCCCCTCTTTCACCATGAAGTGACACTTTTCCCAATTGAGCACAAGATTGCACTTTTCACACCGTTTCAGTACCTCGGCCAAATGTATCAGACAACCATCAAATGAGTCACCTACCATAGAGAAATCATCCATAAATACCTCAATAGTGTCCTCCACCATATCTAAAAATATCGACATCATGCAACGCTGGAAGGTCACTGGAGCATTACACAACCCAAAATGCATCCATTTGAAGGTGAAGGTCCCATAAAAGCAAGTGAATGTGGTCTTCTCTTGTTCTTCCGTAGCAATGGAGATCTGGTTGTAGCCTGAATAACAATCAAGAAAATAATACCAACCCATACCAGCAAGGCGGTCTAGCATTTGATCCATGAACGATATAGGGAATTGGTCATTTTCTGTCCAAGCATTCGATTTCCAGTAGTCCATGCATACTCTCCATCCAGTTACTGGCCGCATCGGAACAAGCTCATTTTTTGCAGTAGGAACCACAGTAATCCCACCTTTCTTAGGAACACACTAAACATGACAAACCTAACTACTATCTGCAATGGGATATATGACTCCATCATCCAACCACTTGATGATTTTCTTTTTCACTACCTCTTGCATATGTGGATTTAGTCTCCTTTGGTGCTCGATACTAGGCTTGTGATCCGGCTTGAGTTGGATTTTATGAGAACAAATGCCAGGAGGAATCCTATTAATGTCCGCAATAGTCCATCCAATCGCCCTCTTGAACCTCTTCAACATAAAATCAATGACTTAACTTGTACCTTACTCAAATCGGCTGCAATGATGACCATGTAAAGTACCATCTCTCCCCAAGAATACATACCTCAAATGCGATGGTAGAGCCTTGAGCTCTAATTTTGGAGCCTCTTCAACAGATGGTTTTGCGGGTGGAGAGTCGTGATTCTTCAGATCTAACTCCAATCTCTTCGGTTTGGAACAAAATTCGAACCTATCAAGCGTGGGAACTAACTCATCATAGTCTTCAATACCATCACCCTCAAAATTAATCGTTACCGCTGCAAGTGCATCAACACCTAACCTCTATTTAGTAAACACATCTGAACCTCACTCCACAATATGATTCACCACTGACACTGACTTGAGATCGCTTTCTTATTTTATGGACCTACAGTTATTAAAAGTTACCTCTTCACTATTCAATCGGAAATTCATTTGCCCTCTCTTCATATCGATGTAACACCCCAAAAACTACCAAGTTGAACTAGAGAGTTCTAGAGCCTTGTATGGGAGTTTTGGAGTTTTGTATGAGGGTTAAACTCGTAAGACTGATCCCCGTACTTAGAATATGTGTTTAAGTACGATCCCCTAAGTACCACACAAGGGGGCTCCAAAAACAGTCCCCAAAGCTGCAATTTTTAGTGACCTACGGATGCCATTTACTGGTCGAGATGGACCCACGTCCCGTAGGTTGGGGTCGTGGGTCAAGGCCTGCAATCGCCTGCAAGTTTAGCCCTAGAACTAGAACCCACGAAGGTTAAGCACGCTCCGTGACCCCACCCACGGTCCATGAGTGGTTGTTTCGTGAGTCAAGATAGTGTTTAGGTTTTAAGTTTTTAGTTAAATGTTTAGGGGTTAAGTTAATAATTAGTTAGGGGTTAAGGTAGGTCGGTTAGTTAGTATTAAACCACCTATAATACCTAATAGACCTCTAAACTAAATCATTTTAACTCATTCATCTAAGATACCAAAATCCTCTTAAGATGTAACACCCCGTATTCGAAACAAACCAAAAATACAGATTCCGAGAAGTTGCAGGTGCAACTTACGGTCACCATCCACGGACCGTAGGTCAGACCACGGCCCGTGCTGGTGGTCCGTGGTGCACCACTGCAACCCCTCCCAGACCCAACTCAGAAAATTAGCTAAGTCCCGACTCACGGACAGACCCACAGTCCGTGGTCTGTGTCCGTGGATCGAGACTTCCCTTACCCAGCCTATGAAACAAACTACGATCGACTAGCACGGACCGTCATTTGATCCACGGTCGGTAGGTCTGACCGTAGATGAGGGTCAGCAGCCAGTTAGCTGGAAATTATTGATGGGTCAAATTCAGATGGTCATAACTTTTAGCACAAAAGGAATTGTGTGTCCCATTACCTATGGTATGATAGATAATTGAATTATCTTTCCAATGCCACCAAGTTTTCTAAATTCCGACCTTCGAGTAAAAAGTTATGCTCGTTTTAGTGAAGGCATGTCGAGCAGGCTTGACTTACGGACGCAATCTACGGACCGTAGATTGACCTACGGCCCGTAGGTCCAATCCGTAGGTCACTCCGACAGCAGTTAATTCAGGGGTCTTTTGGTCTTTTCCTATTTCATTTAACCCCTAAGATATGTCGTTTAAACCCTAAATCATGAGATTTTAATCAGTTTAAGCCTAGAAACATAACTAGAACTTACCTAAGTCAAATCATGAATCAAACTTAGAAGAATTAGAACGCTAAGAGGAGAAAGGAGGTCAAGAACCCTAGTTCAAGAACGCAGCAAGGTTCCTTCAGTTCCAGCCCCGAAATCGAAAGATTTCTCCGTGAAATTCGTCACCAGGTATGTGGGATTTCACTAGTGGGTTCCTTTCACCCATTAGGTCCCTAG
>JAJOOH010015552.1:0-13350 GCA_029582605.1 Solanum gracilifrons
TTTGCACAACTTCCACTATCAATGATAAAGAAACATAATTGCTCTTGAACCCTACACCAATTATGAAACAAATTTTCCCTTTGATCAAGATCTTCCCTTGCTAGAGCACTCATACTCCTCCTTATAACAAGAACAAGTTTTCCATCATCATTAATTTCTTCTCCATCCCCTTCTCCCATAAATTCATCACTACTATCATCCTCTCTATGGTCATCCTTAGATTCATCTTCCGTTTGATAACCACCATCATTCAATGCAATGATAGTTCTTCTATTAGGGCATTCATTTGCTTTATGTCCATATCCTTGACATTTAAAACACTTAATTTTAGATGAAGTTTCAAGTTTAGATTTGTTACCTAAATCCTTGTAGTCCATCTTTGGTTTGGCTTTGTCAAAATTGGACTTGAAGTCTTGCTTTGCACTTTTGGAGTTGTCCCAAGTAGGAGATGATTTCCAAACTTCTTTATTTTTTGCCCATGAAGAAGAAGAAGATTGCACTCTTGATTTGTTTTCCTTTTGATGTCCCTCCACCTTGAGTGCCATTTGATAAGCTTCATATAAAGTAGGAAGACGATGCAAATCTAATGGTTGCCTTATCTCTTTAGTTAAGCCCGAGATAAATCTTGCCACAAGATTCATCTCTCCATCATTGACATTAGCTCGAAGCCTAGTATGCTCTAGCTCCTCATAATACCCTTCAACACTCTTGCTTCCTTATTGAAGATTGTTGTACTTTTTGAGTGTATCTAATTCATAATTTTGACCCACAAATCTTTCTCTCATTCTTCTTTTCATGTCATTCCAATTTGTAACAAAATTTCTATTCACCAAAGCATCCCTTTCAATTTTCTCCCACCATGTAGAAGCAAAACCCTCAAGGTGACTTATAGCATAATTCATTTTTTTAACATCGCTCACATTGTTGAGATTATATTGTCTTTCAAGCTTCACTATCCAATCAAGGTATTCATTTGGGTCACTACTTCCTTTGAAAAATGGAAGTGTAACCTTGATGTTGTTGAATCCTCGATCTTCATCATCATTCCTTCGATTATATTTTCTACCATCAATCGGATGCCAACCTCCATTTCCTCATCTTCTTCCTCTCCCATCTAACCTCTCTTGTTGAGCTTGATCGTCTATTCCACAGCCATAATTATCACCATCAAAAGAATCATGCTCCTCAAGGTCATGTTGGGCTCTCATTTGAGGTCTAATTACTTGTGGTGGAAGATTTGCTTGTTGACCTCCCCCTTTTGGAAGTGTCACTTGATTG
The DNA here is from genome assembly GCA_029582605.1 of Solanum gracilifrons. Lineage (NCBI taxonomy): Eukaryota > Viridiplantae > Streptophyta > Magnoliopsida > Solanales > Solanaceae > Solanum > Solanum gracilifrons. The sequence continues at coordinate 1,279 of JAJOOH010015552.1, forward strand.
TGAGCCTTCGTTGGTAATGTGACATTAGGAGATAGGGTATATTCCACAATTAAGTGTGATGGAGTTGCATCAAGAGGAGTTTTACTTGATCCCTCATCATTTTGACCACTAGGATTGAAAATCTCAAGTGGTTGCTTTGCGATTTCTTGAGTTCTCACCCTCCTATCCACATCTTCCAATTTTCCCTTCATATCTCTCATGTCTTCCAATAGTTGTTGAAGCATCATTTCCACTTTGCTAGAGGGTTCTCCCTCCAATTGAGTCATTGTACCTACAAAAAGAAATAAAGAGTAAGTAGAAAAAGTTCCTCACCACTCATTTTTTTTTTCACTCACTCTCGTGTTTTACTCTAAGGCCAAGGCTTTTAAGGCTACCCTTCAATGAACTCACTTCACTCTTGCCTTTTACCACTCTTGAATAACCCAAGGTTGAGAGTCAACACCGTCAAATAATTCACAAGTGGTACTACTTCTTCGGGATGGAGTGGAGTTTATGTAAATCAAGAAAGGACATGGAAACAAATAAGCATTCAACAAAAAAAAAGAAAAAAAGAATTGGCACGAACAAGAACTAGCTTAAGTTAAGTATGAACTAATACTCAAAGTAAACTAGCTAGAGTTAACTAACAAAAGTAGAGAATTTTTTTTTTTTGTTCTTCTTCTTCTTCTTCAAGAAGTGGGTCAATTTTTATTTTTTTTTGTGTTTTGAACTAATCCCCTTCAATACTCCATCGAATAGACTCAAATTCGGGAAAACACTATTCCACAACTACATCAACAAGTTTTATCCACCAATTTCTACAAACAAACAACAAACCCATTTTCAAGTTTCTTCTTCAAAGCTTCAAATCCTAACAATGACTCCTCATTTTATTTTTGCCATGTATTCTTTGATTTTCAGCTAGAAAACAACAATATGTAGCTCAAAGAAATCAACCAACTCTCAAATTTATCAACTACAACCAAATTTATTTATTTTGGCAGATTTTATTTTTTCTTCCATATTTCAAAAATTAAGCAATTCAAAGATTAAGAATTGTAGGAACAATTCTTTGGCCTTGCTCTGATACCAATTTGATGTGAAACAAGAAGATAAAAATAAAATAGAAATAAAAAAAGCTAGATAAAAGAGATAGACACAATTAAATTCAAGCAACTAAGAAATGTAATGGTGAAACTAACCAAAAACACCACTTAATTGAGAAATAAAAGCACCTAATTTATTAGAATCCTCAAGAAAGTAATAATCTTACTTGCAAATTCTAGGACAAAATGTTGAAGTTCAACAAAGGGCTTTCAAACTCTCACAAGAGGCAAAACATGTCCAAAACTCCTTATCAAACCCTAATATCTACTATTTATACTAAAAACTAAAATAGTGAAGAAAGACTCAATAGCTCTTCATTAAAATTACAAGGTAATTAAAATGGTAGAGCACTTAATATTTTAAATATTTTCAAGTCTTCCATGTTGGTGACTTCCAAAGGTTCCATCTTCATCCATAAAACTTGCAATGCTTGAAGATCTTTAGCTTGACTCCTTGTGAAAGGCTTCCTTGAAGTAGTGTCACTTTGATCTACATCACATGGTGTATATCAGTTAAGAGAAACTCCCACCTAAAATATTTAACTTCAATTTTATATTTTACTTGATATAATTATGTTAAGAGAAAGTCTGACCTAAAATATTTAACTTCATTTTTATATTTTACTTGATATAATTATTATAAGATTTCAGATAACACAATTTCGGATGATATGATTTTCAGATATACATCCTTTCAACTATGATTTCGAAAAATATGATCTCACATTTACTCTTTTTTTTTGAAAAATATTTATTTATGGTCTTTACTACATTCTTCCTTAGTTGATATTTACATATAATTGAAAGAGTCATCATGATCCCTTTCAAAACTTATGCTATAGATATGAATTCAACTATTTAGTTTTGATCCTACATTCTCAGTACCTTCCCTATATTGATTGTGTTCCTCTTATGTGCTACATTTTTTCATGTGATGTAGATGCAAGTGATTGTTCTCATGTTAGTGGATAGAAAGTAGCACTTCATAGTTCAGCAGTTGGTAAGTCCTCTTTATTAAGGGACATGACTTGTTTTATGGCTAGTTGTGGACCTTGTCCCGGCAAATTGCTTTGTTCAATTTAGAGGTTTTCAAACATTAATATGTAATTGTAATATAATAGACTTAGAGCCCATTTGGATTGACTTAAAAAAAAGTAACTTTTAAAAAGTAACTTTTTAAAGTGCTGAAAGTTATTTTAAAATAAGTAGTTATGTGTTTGGATAAAAGTGTTATAGGTGAAAAAAAGTTGTTGATGTGTTTGGCAAATAAGTGTCGTTAAACACATTTTTTTATCAAAATATCTGAAATATCCTTAAAACTGTTAACATAGTAAAAAGTTGATTAATCTAAGGTTTTTATTTCTAAGAAAAATTAAAACAAAATTAATTTAAATTTTAATTCAATTTCAATAACTTAATATTTAAGTTAATTTTAAATGTGCAACTTATTTTAAATTTCAAAAATATATAATTTGAATAGGTCACATGAAAGAATTTGAGAATTGTTTAAAAGAATTAAAGGTAAAAAAGTAATATACTTGGTAAAAGTAGAATGACTTTTAAGTTAAAAAAAAATAGGGGTCACCCTACTTTTTACTTTTGACTTATTTTAAGTTGTTCTTATAATTGCCACTCTCTCACAAGTCAAAAACTGACTTTTAAGTCAATTTGACCAACTTCAAAGTCCATCCAAACGGACAATTATTCTTGAGATCTATTTCAGTTATGATTTTTGTGTACAACTTTCACTTCAGTTTCATATGATATGCTTAGATACTATACCAAGGGTTAGCTTGGGATCACTTGTAATTTCAAGCACTATACCTCAGCTAGGGTGTAGACTTGAATCGTGATATGTTTTGAGTTTCTAATAGTTGTCTGAGAACGAACAAAGGTTAAAGTGTCGTGATATTGATCGTATTTACACATTTTTAGCCAATTTGTTTCCGAGGATAATTTAGCTATATACTCCTAATTTTTACACATTTTCATGTTTTAGAACTAATGTAGTGTATTTTGTTCATTGTAGGTGAAGACATCAAGATTTTGACCAAGTATGGAAAGTCTGAGCACTGTCTCGCTGAGCCAAGCTCAAGGCAAGGTAAATGGGGTCGTGGGGTGAAGTGAAGCGAGGAGGGGGGGGGGTACTTATGACCCTTCCCCCCTAATGTTTTATTATTTGCACAAAGCAATCCAAGGCCAAGGCGAGGCACATCAGACTTAGCCAAATTAGGCCTTTTCCTAGTCTGACTTGGTAGGTGAAAGAGGGTCGATTTGTTTTTCTTTAACACCACTCCTAGGCAGTCTACAACTCTTGTAAACTTCAGCCTTGTACTTCTCACGAATTTGACTAAGTATAGAAATGCTTAACTTAGTTTTTGGGCAATGAATCAAAGTAACAACACAGCCAACATACGGGAACTCTTCCCAACCTTTATTAATATCAAAATCAATACAAGGAAAGGTTTCATAAATTTGTCTAAGGCCAGAATCGTTGTCCCTTGCCTTAGACGAATTTCCACCCTTTATAAAGTTTCTGCACAAGGCAGTTACAGCAGTAACATCGGCGGTTGCATTTGACATGTGTCTAACACTTGTCTTCACAGAATTCAAACTAAGTTCCAGCACTAAATATTCTAAGAGATAGAATATATTTCGAATTAAAATATATTCTAACACTTCATCGAAATTACAACATTCTAACACTTAAGAATATTTCAGCCTACTTTCAATACTTAGAATATTTCAGCCTACTTTCAACACTTAGAATATTTCAGCATGCTTCCAACACTTAGTTTTATTTCAGCCTCTGCCTTGCCAAGGTCAAGTCCACAGCCTTGTACGTTCAAGTTGCCTTGCCAACACCCAAGCGTCTTGAACTCTTTGTTGTTCACTAACTCTTAGTTACACAACTGCACTGTTTTGCCCACATACATGCCAAGACCAATGCCCCAAATCCTTGCCATGCCTACACGTCGTTAGCTCAAGTAGACTACGGGTCTAACAGACCACCCGCAACACTTGAACTCGATGTCCTCATCGAGACTGTTTTAAGATAATCCTCGATTTGATCATCAAACTGCCAAAGGTCCTTTGCTTTCTCCCAAACTGCATCAGTTGCACTCTTGCATTTCCAATGAATCAAGAATTCTGTCTTCGTATTCTTCTTACTTGTGCCCATAACCCGGTGATCAAGAATCTTCTCAATCTCAGCATCAAACTGTGTAGGTATTGATGGAGGAGCCCTCTTTGATCTGCTCCTATCCGGATTATCTGCATCTGTAAAGTAAGGTTTTAGAAAACTCACATGAAAAGTGGGATGCATCTTTAACCTTTCTGGCAAATTGAAGTCTGAAAGCAACTTCACCCACTCTTTTCACCACTTCAAATGGGCCATCATATTTAGGAATCAAACCCCGATGTCTTGTCTTGCTTACAATCTGTTTCCATATCTGAGGAGTAAGTTTCAACAACACTTTGTCTGCCACATTAAACTCTATTGAGCGACGATGTTGATCAGCATACTTTTTCATGCGTCGCTGAGCCTTGCGTAGACTGTCTTGTGCCTCAGAAAACATTTCTAGTCTGTCTCTTGCAGTCCTGTATGCTGCTGGACACTTCCCTTGATTCTTATTTTTGGCAACATCTAATGGTGTCATAGGCTGTTTGCCCAAGACGATTTCGAAAGGACTCATCTCTGTTGCAGACGACTTATGCCGATTGTAACAAAACTGCTCAGTGTCCAACAGAGCAACCCAGTTCCATTGACTTGCTGTCACATAGTGCCTCAAATATTCTTCTAGCAAGTGATTTATTCTTTCCGTCTGTCCATCTGTTTGTGGATGATTTGCAGTAGAGAATTTTAACTCAGTCCCCATCATATTGAACAATGTTGTCCAGAACCTGCCTGTGAACCTTGTATCCCTATCACTCACAATATCAGCTGGAACACCAAAATATTTAACAACATACTTGTAGAATAATTCCGCAGTAATTTCAGATGAACACAAATTAGGTGCAGCAATGAAAACAGAATATTTCGAAAACCTATCCACCACAACCATTATAGATGCTTTGCCATCTACCTTAGGAAAACCATAAATGAAATCCATGCTTACCGACAACCAAGGCCTTTCAGGAATAGGCAAGGGCTGCAACAAACCAGCTTCCTTTTTACGCTCAGTCTTGTCCACTTGACAAATATGGCAAGTCTTCACGTACGCCTCTATATCGTCTTCCATCTTTGGCCAGAAATAAACACGAGACAGTAAAGCTAACATCCTCTCAACACCCGGATGACCAGCCCAAGTAGTGTCATACGCTTCCTTCATCAAGTCTTTGCGCAGTCCACCACCATTTGGTACAACGATTCTCCCCCTTTTAAAATGGAGTAGATCGTCCTCGATCCAATACCGTCTCATAGTTCCATTTTGCACTTGACCCATCCACTCTTGTCGACTCAGTGCATCAGCAACTTGATTGTGTTTTCCCGGCTTATGCTCCCACATGAAGTCATATTCTGCCATAAATTCCTGCCACCTTGCTTGTTTTGGACTCAACTTCTTTTGTGTCTTGAAAAATGTATTAGCAACATTGTCAGTTCGCACCACAAATCGAGTTCCCAACAGATAGACTCTCCAAACCTGCAAGCAATGTATAACAGCAACCATTTCTTTTTCATGAGTCGAATATCTTTGTTCTGCATCATTCAATTTGTGACTTTCAAAGGCCACAGGATGACCTTCTTGCACTTACACGCCTCCAATAGCTTTATCAGACACATTAGTATGTACCTCAAATGGCAACTCAAAATCAGGCAGTATAAGTATAGGTTCAGACGCAATAGTTTCTTTCAAATTTTGAAAAGCTTCTTGACATCGTACTGACCACACCCACTTAACATCTTTCTTCAACAAATCAGTCAAAGCCGCCGCCCTCTTTGAATAACCAGCAATAAACTTCCTGTAATAGTTAGCTAACCCAAGAAACAATCTCAAATCCTTCACACTGTGAGGTGCTGGCCAATCAACAATAGCCTGCACTTTCTTAGGATCCATCTTAACTTGGTTTTTACTAACAAGATACCCCAAAAATTTTATCTCTTGTTGAGCAAATTCACACCTTTCCATCTTAACATAAAGCGTATATTTCCTCAATTGAGATAGTACCATAGTTAGATGATTAACATGTTCATCCAATGCTCGACTATAGATAAACAATATCATCAAGATAGACAACTACGAAATCATCAAGATAGTCAAACAACACATTGTTCATCAAATTGCAGAAGGTAGCCGGGGCATTGGTTAGCTCAAACGGCATTACAAGGAATTCATAGGAGCCATATCTAGTTACACAAGTAGTCTTAGGCTCGTCGCCTTCAGCTATTCTTACCTACCAGTAGCCTGCCCTGAGATCTAGCTTTGTGAACCAACATGCCTTGCTTAGCCTGTCCATCAAATCTTGCACCAACGGAACCGGATATTTATTCTTCACAGTTGCCTTGTTTAGCGCTCTGTAATCTACACACTTCCTCATCGATCCATCCTACTTCTTTTGAAATAAAACAGGTGCACCATAAGGAGCCTTAGATGGTTGAATCAGTCCAGCATCCAGCAACTCGTTCAACTGTTTACGTAATTCAGCCAATTCCTTAGGAGCCATACGATAAGGAACTTGTGCAGGAGCAACAGTACCCGACATCAATTCAATCTTATGATCAATATCCCTCATTGGCGGCAATTTCTTTGGCAGTTCAGGCGGCATCACATCAACATATTGTTTTAGTAATTTAGCCACGCAATCAGGCACCTCTACCTCAACATCAGGTTTCAATTCGACCAAGGCAGCAAGTATAGTTTCATCACCTTTCTTCAATCCTTTGTCGATTAACATAGCAGACAACAACATTCCTTTATCCTTCTTCTTTGCAATTTTGTTGACCTTCCCAAATGGATAAACACCTTTTACAAACCCAGCATTGCCCTCATTCATAATCATTATTCTGTCTAATTGTGGAAAAGGAACAAACTGAAATTTTCTTAGAAAATCAACACCAAGTATGATCTCAAAATCTCCCAACGGCATCACCATCAGGTTATGTTTTCCCACTCAATTCTCAGTCGATATAGACACCCCATAAGCCATGCCCACAATGGCTTGTGCCTTAGCATTGACTGTTTTGACATATGAAGGACTTTTTGCCAACTTAAGTCCTAATTTTGCAGCAATATTAACATCAATAAACGTATGAGTAGCCCCTGTATCAGCCATAGCTATCACACATTTTCCTTTAATTTTCATTTCAATATGAATCAATGAAGCATGTGGATTTGAAGTCTTAGACGTCCCTTCAACATTATTAACCAACGTAATATGATTGAAAGACAAACCTAACGGATTAACCATAGCAGCCACGACTTCCTCTTCATTTTGATTCAAATTTCCAGCCAGCAAAGCATTCATCCTTTCCCGGTTTGGACAAGACTTAGCCAAATGAGGACCATCACAAGTCCAACAGCCCTTCGAATTTCCCTCTTTGTTCTTTGGTTTGTTTTCTTTGTTTCTCTCCTTCATTGGTGCCTTCCCTTTTATCATTGGCATAGTTTCTACGATTCTCCCTTTTCCAATCCCCTTTCTTCTCACCTTTTCTCTTAGGTTTTGAAGTATAAGGAACGTCAGGAGTAGGTCGAGTCGTCCGGAAATCTACTAACGAATCTGCAGCAGCAATCGCGCCTGACAAGTCCTTCATGTTCTACCTCCGAAGTTCGTTTTGAGCCCAACCTTGCATCCCCGAAATGAAGTTATGTAATTTATCCTCATCAGACATATTTTGTATGTCTAACATCACTGAGATAAATTCTTTTATGTAATCCCACACCGAACCAGTTTGCCTCAATCTCTTCAACTTATCCCTCGCAAGTCATGAAACATTGCTAGGAAGAAATTGATCATGCATTTTTTTCATTAACTTGGTCCATGTATCAATTCTGGGTCGTCCAGCACTCACATCGTCTGCATTTCGAGTCCTCCACCAAAGTTTAGCATCACGAGTCAAGTACATAGTAGTGATATTCAATCTGTCCGCGTCAGGCACACTTGCAGTAGTAAAATACTGTTCCATATCCCAGATGAAGTTTTCCAGTTCCTTAGCACTCCTTGCGCCACCAAAGGCTTTTGGTTCCGGAATTTTAACTTTAGACGATTCCCCACGAGTTGAGCCTAACGTTGCCACAGCCCGACATAATACAACTACTTTTGCTCGAAGGTTTTCATTCTCCTTGTGCAGTCCCTCCAATTGTAATGTCGTTGCTTCACGAAAATTCAATTCTTCAGCCATGCGTTCGTCTATATCATTACGATACCTATTGATTTCAGACTTTGTTTTCTCAGCGTTCATTCTGAAAGTAATTATCTGCGTCAAGAGATCCACCAACGTTGGGTCTTCCATTCGTTCATCAGTAATCCCAACGAAGGCCTCTACTCTGCGCACCACTTCCCGAAGTTCTGCGTTCGTCACCATCGTTCAACTCGAGCTCTGATACCAATTGAAAGAGGGTCAATTTTTTTTCTTTAACACCACTCCTAGGCAGTCTATAACTCTTGTAAACTTCAACCTTGTACTTCTCACGAATTTGACTAATTATAAAAGTGCTTAACTTAGTTTCTGGGCAATGAATCAAAGTAACAACACAACCAACATACGGGAACTCTTCCCCAACCTTTATTACTATCAAAATCAATACAAGGAAAGGTTTCATAAATTTGTCTAAGGCCAGAATCGTTCTCCCTTGACTTAGACGAATTTCCACCCTTTATAAAGTTTCTGTACAAGATAGTTACAGCAGTTACATCGGCGGTTACATCGGCGGTTACATCGGCGGTTGCATTTGACATGTGTCTAACACTTGTCTTCACAGAATTCAAACTAAGTTCCAACACGAAATATTCTAAGAGATAGTATATATTTCGAATTAAAATATATTCTAACACTTAATCGAAATTGCAATATTCTAACACTTAGAATATTTCAGCCTACTTTCAACACTTAGAATATTTCAGCATGCTTCCAACACTTAGTTTTATTTCAGCTTCTGCCTTGCCAACGTCAAGTCCACGGCCTTGCCTTGCCAAGTCAACATACCGCCTTGTCTTGCCGACGATTCTGCCCACACGTAAGCCTTGTACGTTCAAGTTGCCTTGCCAACACCCAAGCGTCTTGAACTCTTTGTTGTTCACTAACTCTTAGTTACACAGCTGCACTATTTTGCCCACATACATGCCAAGACCAATGCCCCAAATCCTTGCCATGCCTGCACGTCGTTAGCTCAAGTAGACTACGAGTCTAACAGTAGGCCTTCTTAGGTGTTTGTACATAATACTAGATATAATATGCCCGTGCTAAGCACGGGCCTAACGAATTTAGCTTCCTTGTATTAGCCTAGCATTTATTCTTACACTTGATAAATATAGAGTAAATGACATTTTATAAATTTATACTGGCGAAATGATAAAAATATTGTGACAACACATAACAAACATTACTTAATAAGAAAAATAAACTTTTTGCTTAACTCAATTTTAAAAAATAGCTCATAAGGAGAGAATTATTCATGATAATAACAAAATCAAGTCCCTCATCCTCAACCAACCGGGGAAACGTCATATGACACGAGATACTTCTTTGTTATACTATAAAATAAGATTACAATACTAAATCTGATACTTCCCATTCAAATTGAATAATCTACAAATTTACAAGTGTTAACAATATTAGCAAAGTGTAATATGAGGCTCGTAGGGAAAATTATGTTGGTTATGGTTAGTTTGAAAAGGGAAAAATATGTCAAACCGCAAGGCTCTTCAGTTTGAATGAGAGGTAGGGCAAAACATTAAGGTTATATCAAGCATCGAGGTCTCATAAATTGTGATCATCCATACAGCCCAACTGTTTTCTAAAAAACTTGAAATTTGCATCTCCAGTAGTTAATCAAACCTAATTAACTATGCACTGCTCTGTCACCAAATACCCATTGAGCACATGTTCCATGGCTTATCTCAGTTCTCTTCTAATAGAACAAGAAGTGTAAAGTTCGTAGGTTGTTATTCTCGTGCTTTTCCAATCGCATTAGATGTAGAAATCCATTACGTTTAATCAGCATATGGCTTATGTTCAATGTATAGAAATGTATAGAGAGTTCATATATTGTTCTTTTTCTTCTTCCTCCTTGGGTCCTTGTGATGTCATGCCATCGTATATATCTACAAAAATTAAATACAATGCATTATCTAGGTGATAAAAAAGTGTGAGAAGGATAGAATCGTATCTTATAGTAGTTTGTAATATCATTTAGATGTGAGAATCTATAAAACATCATTTAGTACTTAAACTATTTACATATCAAAATTCAAATGTATCGGAAAAAAATTTAACCAGCAAGTTCACAATTCATGCCAAACTGCAAAAAAAACCTCTCCATTCAAGAACTTAAAAGTTCAGATTTCACCATGTTTTACAAATAGATTAAAAGCACTTATTTTCAATTCTAAGACTTTATTAAGTAAATAAATTCAAACAGGAATAAAGACTATGCATCTCTCAATTCTAAGTTTCAATACTACTTCAAATTAGAAAGCAGATGCAGCTGGATTTCTAAACAATTTTTTTTAAGTGGATTAGGAAGATTGGGAGTATCTATATCCATAGACAATCTGCATCCACACAACAAATTCGGGATAAATAAATAACACCAATGAAAAGTCAAAGGATAAATGGATAACAAAATAGAAAAGGAGCGAAGCATAAACATAAAATAAAGTACTCAGTACAATACTATGAAATTTGAATACTTTTTTTTTAAAAATAAAATAAAAGTTAGGCATTAAGCCCTTTATTAAAATGGGTTATGTACAAGACCAGGCCCAAAAGTGGTCTGGCCTAAAAAATAAAAAACAATACAGCACTTAAACATTAGCATCAAATTAGGAAAGTGACTGGAAGTCATCTTCCTCGGTGCTTTGCTCAAACATTGTTGGTGGCTTGTCAATTTGCTCTCTATTGTTGATGGTTGCCCTACGTTTCCTCATGTAACAGTTTGCTGCTACACCATTAATGAAGCTTATCAACTCAACTCGGCTGTTTATAGATCGATTCACAGGTAATCATCTAAACTCTTATTAGCTGCACAAATGAGTCGATGTACCTCTCTGTCTCCTTATGTATTGTTTTAGCATCGTGGATTTGCTATCGTCACCATTATAGAGTTAGATTGTTCTTTTTTTTTTTTTTAGATTTAAATCTCGATGGGTTGAACCCCAAGTGGAGTTAATACCACCATCGATATCTAGATCTATAAAAAAAAATAAAAAAATTCGAACTATTCTTTTTGAAGGTGAATCCGCTCATTGGTACTGGTTACAAAGATTGCTTTAGCTGTTGTTATTCTTATCAGATGTGTTATGGTCTCAGGTACATTGTTTACTCATATTTCAATACTCTTCAATTGTACTGATTCTTGTAGTACTTGAATTGCTATAACCTGTAGATGATATTTAATCACTAAGCACCAAGATTAATGTTTCTTGGTTTTATATCATTTGAAACACCTCAATCTCTCACCAGGTGCATGATAAGTTTAACCAACAAAACTTAGTTCATACAACATTATGTACTTAGTCAATTAGTATCATCTGGCAGATTTTAGAATTTCAAGAAAAACCTGATTCTGCACTGTTAAGACCATGATTAGATTGTTGTGCATTTCCTTATCCTCAATTGTGGCGTGCTCTGTTTATCCAAATTAATAATCTTCTTTGTTGTGCTTGGCATTTCCTGGAAAGTTTTGAATTCAAAGTTACCTGCAAAATGAAAAACCATGTTAGCTAAATAGTCCGCAAGAGTATTCCCCTCCCTCAAGGAGTGTTGTACTCTTGTTGTAATGGACTCCATCATTTTCCTTATAGAATTGACCTCCAATGTCACATTCCA
>JAJOOH010015553.1:0-12709 GCA_029582605.1 Solanum gracilifrons
GTGTGATACTATCTAATAGGCTAGTGTCGATTGGTGCGAAGTAATAACTAAGCCAAACATCGATTATGATGTCTAATATGAGGTAAAGGTAAGGGTTAGTAAAGTACACACATGTAGCTGGACCAAGGTGCAGGGTGAGATTTTCTAGATGCCGGACCAAGGATTTAGAGATACCTAACTTATCACTTTGCATGTAATACACTAAGAAAGGATTGCTATTACTAGGAATACTGCGTTATGAGCTTGTGGGGAACACGAATACCCTAGTTATTTTACTTATCTTGATAACAACCATCAAAACTGACTTTTGATTACTGATTATTTATTGAATTCTTACAATTTATTCTACAAACCCCCCTCTTTTATTACTTGTTTCTGGATGTAATTTGACTAATTGAATATAATTGTTGGTTAAAGTAAAGTCTAAACCATTTTCCTCGTGGGATCGACCCCAACCTACAAGTTGGGTTCTTTACTTGATAACGATCGCCTATGCTTCTTTAAGGAGGTGTAATTTGAGCATATCAAATTTTGGCGCCGCTACAGGGGAAATTTGGCTTTTAGATTTATTTTAACTACATTATTGAACGTTAGTCAAATATTTCCTAATTTTACTTTTTCTTTTTCTTTTTGTCTCTCTCAGGTTCTGTCTCTAGTGTATGCCAAACACACAAAGCCAGGGCGAACCACTTACTCTGTACGATCCAGAGTTGAACCAAACTTTGCGAAGAATGAACAATCAAGGAATTCCAGTTAATCCTATCAGAGTAAATCTTGGTGATGCAATTGAGTTACAACAGACAAGAGTAGATGGTGGGGACAATCGGGGTCTAGCAGAAAATTAATTGGGAGATGCAGTGAGGGTGCATGGTCCACCAGGCCCACAACTGCACAACAACTACATGACCAACGTCAATATTGCTGATTCTGATGGAACTCTAGTCTAACCCCCTTTGCCTCCGGGGCACACATCTGTGGTAACTAGTAGCTTAATACAGATGCTGACAGTGAGGGGCTTGTTCTCAGGGTTGCCATCGGAGGACCCACATGCTCACATAGCCAAGATAAGGGTGGTCTGCAAGAGCTGTGTAGGTCGACCAGACTTGGGTATGGATGTCATCGGATTGCGAGTGTTTCCTCTATCACTGACAGGCGATGCTGCTATATGGTTCACTGATTTTCCTTATAACTCAATCTATACATGGAACCAACTAAGAGATGTGTTCTTAGTAAGGTATTATCCAGTGTCCAAAAAGTTCAATCACAAAGATAGGGTCAATAATTTTGTGGCATTGCCTGGAGAGTCGGTGAGTAGCTCATGGGACAGATTCACTTCGTTTATAAGAGTTGTTCAGGATCACCATATTGATGACGAGTCACTGAAGGAATATTTCTATCGAGGTCAGTATGACAACAATAAAACAGTGCTTGATACTATTGCTGGAGGATCATATCGTGAGTGCACTTATGCACAGATTGCAGAAAAAATGGAGAAGATCTCTCGCAACAATAAAGCATGGAGCACTAGGAGGTCGAATACTGGGAGAAACACATTTATCGTTCATACTATGAACAATCAGTCTGCAGAGGAGATTCATGAGGAGATGGCTCAGATGAGGATCGAGTTGGGGTTGGTATTGAAGCATGTGAGCGGAGGTGCAGAGAAGGTAAATGCTATGAATTACTTGACTAGAACGCCACCACCAGTTGATGAGTGTTACTATAAAGAGGATGCTTATGCAGTGAATGATCAGACGTGGGGTTTCCGACCTAACGCTCAACTATCCAACACGGAAAATTGGCGCCAAGGTCAAGGAAACCAAGGTCGGAACTATGGAAATTACAACCGAGAGGGTCAATATGTCCGGGATGGAAACTTAAATCGTGACAACAACTACAACCGGAACAACTATGGCAACAGAAATGATCGGGTTGGACCTTATGTTCCCCCTCAAAATCGGGAATCTGGTGCTAGGGAAGCTGGAGGAAATATGGCGCATATTGAAGATATGATGCATAAGATGATGAGAAGGTTTGATGCAACTGATGAGAATGTGAAGGAGATGTGAAATGACTTGTCTGGTATTGGTCAAAAGGTTGATGCCTATGCAGTGTCAATAAAGCATCTCGAGCAATAGATGACTCAGTTATCTACTACAGTGAACCCACGTCAACCTGGCACTCTCCCTAACAACACCATCCAGAATCCAAAGAATGATGGTCATTGTATGGCAGTTACTACTCGAGGGGGTAGGAAAACTATAGATCTGCCTATGCCGTCTATAGTGGATGATGAGATTAGAAAAGAAGATGATGTGGTAGAGGTCAGAGATGAGTCTGAGACTGCAACAAAGCAAGAAGCGGAGATATCTCAGAAAGTGGTCCCCATACCTAGACCTCCACTACCTTTTCCACAGAGGTTAGTGAAGAAGACTGAAGATGGTAAATATCGTAGGTTTATTGCTGTGTTGAAGCAGCTTTCTATCAATGTTCCTTTGATAGAAGCTTTGGAGTAAATGCCTGGATATGCGAAGTTTATGAAAGATATGGTGACAAAGAAAAGGTCTGTGAGTTTTTAAGATGATGATAGATTGTAGCATTGTAGCGCTATTGCTACAAGATCTCTTGTGCAGAAGAAGGAAGGCCCTAGTGCTTTCACGATCCCATGCACTATAGGGTTGTTACATTTCGCTAAGGCATTATGTGATCTTGGTGCTAGCATCAACCTCATGCCATTATCTATTTACAAGAAGTTGGGCCTAGGGGACCTAAACCCCACTGCAATGCAGTTACTAATGGCTGATCGAACTGTGAAGAGGCCCATTGGTGTACTCCATGATGTGCTAGTAAAAGTGGAGTCTTTCATTTTTCCGGCAGATTTTGTGATTCTTGACTGTGAGGTTTATTTTGAGGTTCTCATCATCCTTGGGAGACCATTTCCTACCACAGGGCATGTGTTGGTTGATATGGAAAAGGGATAGATGAAGTTCAGACTGAATAATGAAGAAGAAACTTTCAATATTTGTAGGTCCATGAAACAGAGTGGTGAGCTTCAAACAGTATCTGCTATAACTTATAGAGTGGAGAGTGGGACAGAAGTGCAAATTAAAGAGAGACTAGGTGTTGAGGCATTAGCAGCAGTTATGATAAATTTCGACAGTGATGGTATTGAAGAGTATGATGAGTTGGTAGCCGCACTCGATAGGTGTGAATATCGGTCCAAACCAAAAAAGTATGAGTTAGACATGAAGAATCGTGAGTCCCCACCCGCAGGACCATCTATTGTGGAGGCACCAAAATTGGAGCTTAAACCTCTACCACCGCATTTGAGGTATGTATACTTAGGCAGAGAGAATACTTTGCCGGTCATCATTGGGGCAGATTTGAATGCGAGACAAGTAGAGTGCTTGGTGACTGTGTTAAAGAGGTTCAAGCGAGCTATTGGGTGGACTATTGCGGACGTTATTGGGATTCCTCCCGATATTTGCTCTCACAAAATCCAACTCATGCCAGATCATAATCCCAGTATCGAGCACCAGAGAAGATTAAATCCACCTATGCAAGAGGTAGTTAAAAAAGAGATCATCAAGTGGCTGGATGCGGGAGTTGTTTACCCCATTAGAGATAGTAGTTGGGTGTGTCCTGTGTAGTGCGTGCCTAAAAAGGGTGGTATTACTGTGGTTCCAAATGAAAGAAATGAGCTCGTTCCAATCAGGCCCATTACTGGATGGAGAGTTTGTATGGATTATCGGAAGTTCAATGTGTGGACAAAAAAGGACCACTTTCCTATGCCATTCATGAACTAGATGTTAGATAGACTTGCAGGAAAGGGTTGGTATTATTTTCTTGATGGGTATTCAGGCTACAATCAAATTTCTATAGCCCCAGAAGATCAAGAGAAGACCACCTTTACTTTCCCTTATGGGACTTTTGTGTTCATACGGATGCCATTTGGGTTGTGCAATGCTCCAGCAACCTTCCAGCGTTGTATGATGTCTATATTTTCTGATATGGTGGAAGACACTATTGAAGTGTTCATGGATGATTTTCAGTTATAGGTGATTCTTTTGATCATTGTCTGGATCATTTGGCCGAGGTGCTTAAAAGGTGTGAAGACTGCAACTTGGTGCTGAATTTGGAGAAGTGTCATTTTATGGTTAAAGAAGGTATAGTGTTGGGTCATCGAATTTCAGACAAAGGTATTGAGGTAGATAGAGCTAAAGTTGAAGTAATAGAAAAGCTTCCGCCACCCATTTCTGTAAAAGGTGTTAGAATTTTTCTTGGGCATGCAGGTTTTTATAGGAGATTAATCAAAGATTTCTCAAAAATTGCACATCTGTTGTGCAAACTGCTCGAGAAGGAGTGTAAGTTCTATTTTGATAATGCTTGCCTTAGAGCATTTGGAGAGTTAAAGGAGAAGTTGGTTACTGCACCTATCATTGTTTCACCGAATTGGGGACAACTGTTTGAGGTAATGTGTGATGCGAGTGGAGTGGCGCTTGGTGTAGTATTGGGACAAAGGCGAGATAAAATTCTTCACCCTATTTACTATGCTAGCAAAGCTATAAATGTGGCCCAGAAAAATTATATTGTGACCGAACAAGAACTTCTTGCGGTAGTTTTTGTATTCGAGAAATTTCAATCCTACTTGCTTGGTACTAAGGTCATAGTGCATACTGACCATTCTGCATTGAGGTACTTGATGGTGAAACAGGATGCAAAACCCAGATTGATTAGATGGGTATTGTTGCTGCAAGAGTTTGATTTTGTGGTGAAAGATAGAAAGGGGACTGAAAATCAAGTTGCCGATCACTTGTCCAGATTAGAGGAAGAGGATGTGCTAAAGCTTAGAGATAGGGCTGAAATTAATGATGTTTTTCCAGATGAATAGGTATTGGCTGCTTCTCATGATTTGATTCCTTGGTTCGCAGACTTTGTTAATTATCTGGCAAGCGATATTGTGCCTCCTGATTTGTCTTTTCACCAAAGGAAAAAGTTTATGCATGATGTGAAGAAATTATTTTGGGATGAGCCTTACTTGTATCGTAGTTTGCTGACGGGATTATTCGTCGCTGTGTGCCCAAAGTTGAGATGTTGAGTGTACTTGAAGCATGCCATTCGTCGCCTGTTGGTGGGCATCATAGTGGTATTCGAACTGCGCATAAGATTTTGCAGTGTGGGTACTACTGGCCCACCATCCACCAAGATACTCATGATTTTGCCAAATCCTATGATCGTTGCCAAAGAGAAGGTGGGATTTCAAAGAGGCAAGAGCTGCCTATGAATCTTATTTTGGTGATAGAGTTGTTTGATGTATGGGGCATTGATTTTATGGGTCCATTTGTGAGTTCATATAGGATGAAGTATATTCTTGTTGCGGTTGATTATGTATCAAAGTGGGTGGAAGCAGTTGCGCTCCCCAACAATGAGGGTAAAAGTATCACCGCATTCTTGAAAAAGAATATTTTCTCCCGATTTGGTACACCGAGGGCTATTATTAGAGATGGAGGTTCTCACTTTTGTAATAAGTTGGTCACTACTTGAGAAATATGGTGTCCGCCACAATGTAGCCACTCCTTACCATCCACAGACTAGTGGGCAAGTTGAAGTGTCCAACAGAGAAATTAAATAGATTTTGGCAAAGACTGTAAATGTTAATAGAACGGATTGGTCAAGGAAGCTTGATGATGCTCTATGGGCCTATCGCACTGCATACAAGACCCCCATAGGTATGTCTCCCTACCAACTTGTAAATGGGAAGTCTTGTCATTTACCAATAGAGCTAGAGCATAAGGCGATGTGGGCAATGAAGAAGCTAAATTTGGATTGGGGCGCCGCTTCAAATCAAAGAATGAATGACTTGAACATGCTTGATGAATTCCGCCTAAAAGCTTATGAAAGTTCAGCCTTGTACAAAGAGAAGATGAAGCGGTATGATGATCAAAGAATTGAAAAGCGTGAATTTGTGGTTGGTGATTTTGTGCGTCTATTCAACTCTAGGTTGCGCTTGTTTCTAGGCAAACTCAAGTCCAAATGGACTGGGCCGTTTTTTCTCACAAAAGTACTCCCCCATGGAGCGGTTGAGCTTGAGAATAATGAAGGAACAAGGTTCATGGTAAATGGGCAAAGGATCAAGATCTATATGGGAAATGCTGAAACTGTGCAAGAGGTGATTGAGGCCTACAATCTTGATGAAGTCTGAGTAATCAAGAAACTTGCGTCATGCCGCGACGTTAAACCAAGCGTTGTTTGGGAGGCAACCCAAGATGTACAATCTAGCCAACAATATGTTTCTGTTTTCCATTTAGTAGTTTTCGTTGTTTAAATTGCGTCTCTGTATCAATTTAGATAGGTGTTTTAGTTTTTAGTGTTGGCTAGAATTAGCATAGAGTCTGTGTCTAAAAAGTGTCCAGAAAATGTTAAAAGATTAGCCTATGGGTTGCTACATGTGCAGGTACACCATGAAAAATCTACAAAAAATAGTCTGGTGTAGAGGTCTACGGAACCAATCGATGGTCCGCCATTCAATCCATGGACCGTGGATGGTGTCCGTAGATCCCAGGTAAGCCTCTCAATTTTTCTAAGTGTAAGAGAGATCTACGGTCCAAATCTACGGACTGTAGATGGACTCACGGACCATAGACGGGGTCTCGTGAGTCCAAAACCCTATTTCTGTTTGACCCGACCCGGACCCCCTCATTTTAAAACCCCTCTAATTTCAAATTATTTCCACTTCCCTCCACACACTCTTAAACTGTTTCAACCATTCCATAACCTCCTTCAATCACTCCATAACTCCCCCATAAAATCATCCCTTCCATTCCCCCATAATTCCCAAAATAATTCCTCTCTATTTACAAATGCAACTCATTCCATATTCTACAAAAAGGGTCCGGTGTTGGGTTAGTAAGGAAGAGGTGACTCCTTGGTCTTGCTAAGGCTTAGTGTCGTCACGCAATCACCCCACTCCTCGTTGCTTGTAAGGTAATAGACTTTCCACTCACTTTGAATTTGGGTTCATAGATTGAATATAGAAAGTCGGGAGTTGGGTCTTCACCTTGGGTACTTGTTAGATGAAATTGCATGATAAAATTGGAAGTTACAATACCCTTGGAATGAAAGATAGTGATTGTTTCCTTGATGTATGTGATTATAAGTCTACATGTAAGTTTCGACTTAGGGTTCCAAAAGTTTGTCTTAAATACTTGTTCAAATGATTAATCGGAAACCTAAGAATGACAAACTAGCATGTTTCAATGTTGAAATGCATAGTTAGACTAGGATATTGTTGAAAATGGTCTAAGATGTGCACTTGCAAATAACGATTGGCTGAAACCTGGCATAGATAACATCCATGATACCCCATCTACGGACCGTAGATTGGGTTCGTGGGTTGATGCACTTGAAAATCTCACAAAGTGTGAAACCACAGATGTGGACTACGGTCTGTAGATCGATCTACGAACCGTTTTGTACATCCGTGGTTTCCATCTGCGACCAATATTGTTGGCCTTCAGATCCACGGAAGAGGTCTACGGACCGTAGGTCTCCTCCGTGGATAACCACTGTAGCCTCTGTTTGAAATTTTTTCTGGGTCTTTATTACTGTTCGTTTTTAGTTCTAAATTTTTTTTAGTGTGTTCTTAGTTAGTTTTAGTACTAATATCTCTTTCACATGTACGATGGCACCCAAGAAGCTTGTCACCTACTCAAAGCAGGGCAAGTCAAAATCTGTTGCCCCTAGCTTCAGGTTGATCGATGAGGACACGGACACAGAAACAGATCCAGCATACATTCCTCCCAACACAAGGAATATTCCCACGGCACACCGAGCCACCAGAGGCACCTCCCAGAAGGTGATCACCGATGTAGTCACTGTTTCCCTGTCTGATAAGGAGCACACACTGATCGGGTCACCAACTGGGGATGCTTCCAGTTCAGAGGAAGGGTCTATGTCCGGATCCGAGTCTGCCCAGGCTTTGGGCTCTGGGTCGAGAAATGTTGCAGGCCATACTTCAGGGTCCGAATCTTCCCATGCTGCAGGGTCCAGTGCTAAATCAGCCACAGGGTCCGGTGAGAATGATCAAGCAACCTCGTCTGATGAGGCCACCAGCTCGGAGTCCGTACCTGCACCACGAAATGATGATCCTACTCCAGTAGCCGGCGAGCTAAATAGATGGTGTGTAGAGGACCAATGGCAGATTTATCGGGATGCCAAGATGATAAACGACAAACAGAAGATGGCCCGACTTAATACAGAGGAGCGCAGAGTCCTCACAAGGAGCTTGCACACTGTTCTGGACATCCACCAGCTGTTTAACCTTCACAAGTGTGACTGGATGGCTCGAGACCCAGGGACGTATACCGAGGAGATTGTGCGGGAATTCTACGCCTCATATGCTGCTACTCTCCGAGGTTAGATTTCCAAGCGGTCAAAGCCTCTAGCCTAAGATCCTCTCACTTCCACTATGGTTCGAGGTTGTCCGGTGGACATATCACCTTCCACCATCAGCCGTTTTCTCTATGATCCTACCATGGGTCACTCTTGGTCTCTAAACACAGCGGAGTTTGATTACAGATGGGACATCGTGAGGAGTGGCACTTTCCAGAGGAATGCTGAGCACTGAGAGGTTGTGATACTATGGTTGGCTAGGTACATTGTTGCAGATGGCGAGTGTGCGGAATGGGTGGCCACTCAACGGTTGGGTATCTGAAAGGCCACATTAAATTTTGTGGCCAAGTCCTTGTGGTTGTTGGTGCGTAATAGGGTGTCGCCTACAAAAGCTGACAACCAACTCATATAGGACTGAGAGGTTATGGTTGTAGCATTGGTAGTAGGAGTGGAGATTGACTTTGCCCACATGCTGCTAGCAGAGATTCACAAGAGGTCCTTCAAGACCTCCACTACCTATCCCTTTCCATGTTTGATTTTTCAATTGTGCAGGGACTCTGGAGTGCCGATCTGGCATTGTGACAAGTTAATCCACCCTAAAGGGGCATTACATATAGGCCTCATTCGAGATGAGGTAAATGTGGCGGTACCTCGCAGAGAGCCCCAGGTTGAGGTACCTCCCTTGGGTGCTGATCTTGCAGACACAGTGGGGCAGGCCAAGGGCGGTGACCCCAATTTACCAAATCACACCGATACTGTCCTGGCCTCCTCTTCTCAGGCAGCTAGTATGGCTCCTAGTTCATCCCGGTGCACACAACAATTAGGAGCTATTGTTGTCCCATTGGCCAGAGTACAGAAATTGGAAGCACAGATGGTCACATTGCTACATCACATCCAGCCTTGGATGCAAAAGTCGATAGTCGAGTCCGAGGCCAGAATGGAGCGTAGGATGGACGGCATGATGGACCGAAAGGTCCAGGCAGTAAATAAGTGTCTTGATGCCTTTGAATTACGAGTCCTCGAGCAATCAGCCCCGGCCATAGATCTATCCTCTTTGCAGGCTGAGTTAGCCAGTCTCCGGACCGACGTTGATGCCATTCTTACCGCCCCTATAGTTGAGCCTCAGGCCGCACTTACCGCACTGGCTGATGATACGGTGCTGGATGTTTTATTCAGTGGACCGCCGAGGAGGGGCTTGAGCCTACACATGCCAAAGGTAAGTGGCACCATTCTAGTCGCACTGAGGAGGAGAAAGCTCAAAAGAGACAGCGTAGGCAGGAGAAAGAGGCCAGGAAGGCTTCGATTTCAGATGAAGAATTGTGCCAGCGTAGGATATGTGAGAGTGCTGAAGGGGCATCGAGTTCTACCCAACTACTAGAGGTCCCGCTTGTTGTGAGGGACGTTATGAGCACCACTGATGGTGCTATGATGGATGATGTGGGCACTACTGAGGGTGACCCTACTATTGTTCCAGCGGGCTCCAGGAAACCGGACCCACCCACTCGTTCATGAGTCTTCGGCGCTATGCGCCGTAAGTTTGCTTCACCCAATCCACTATCTTTTACTGTTCTTGTATGCATTGGGGAAAATAACATCTATTCTTGCTGGGGGTGGGGTAAATAGATTATGAGTGATGGGGTGAAGTCTGAATAACCCAACTCATAAATCCTCTCTTGGGGTTTTCTTGCATGTGTTCTTTTTCCCCAAAAGACTATTTAATTTCTATTGAACCAGCATGTGTTAGGATTGTATGTATAGCAATAAAAAAGAATGAAGCATGATGACTTATGAAAGATATACCCGTCCAATTTTTGTGATGTGTGCTAGACTTGGTAGGCTAAGACAAGTTGAATGTGTTGGCTCTGAGTATGACATGATAATGAATCAACTTGTTGACATGACTTCAGCTGAAACTTGAACTGGGTAATCTAATAATCTGATAATGAAACTATGTGCCAAGTGTGTGTGAGAATAGTGATTGTTCAAACAGTTATTGTGAGAAAAAAAAAACTAGAACTTGCCCGGTTAGTCCTACTAAGACAATTCACTCTAGACTCTAGGAAGTGATCATAGGCCCTTGTTCTGATAAGTCCACAAATAGCCTAAATGAAAGATCCAACCAGATGAAATAAATGCTCCCTTTGATCCAAATGCTTTGAGCCTAAAATTAGACCATTTCTTTCTATACCCCAAACTCACCTTCCCAGGAATCTACTATGTCTGCCCCGGTCCCTCCTTGGACATGTGCACCTCGACTTAGGTCAAAAGCCTAATTTGAGGGTGGCTAATGTAAAAGGTAACTTCAATCTTGGCCATAACCCGATATTGGGTATTGTGCACCTCGATCAAAGAAAAATCCATAAGTTGAGGGTGGCTATGAAAGAGAAAACCGAAAGAAAAATGGGTATGAAAAGAGTTTGATGTTGAGAAAAGAGAGGAATGGATGTGACTTGTTGAAAACTAAAGAAGAAGCATAAAACGCAAAAAAAAAGATAAAAATAAATAAATAAATAAAAAGTGCAAAAAGAGAGAGATCTACAAAACCTAAAGGCACATCCATGGTTGAAGAAAATCAAAGGGAAAAAAGATAAAACGGGAGGAGGACAAAAATAGGGCAGAAAGAGGTTGAAAGCCAATTGTAATGTCAAGGAGGGCAGAAAGTCACTAAGAAGTACCCAAATGTACCACACCTGACCTTGAGCGTACGTTACAACCCAAGAAAGTCCTATAGTTATCCTAGAGTCTAATGTGGGGAGTCTAAGCACTGAAAATAAGGGCAAGCCTATGGTATTGAGCACTAACTGTACTTGAAGTTGTTTCTGAGTGTGAGTATTGAATGAATCCTTGTACTCAAAGTCATAAGTCATTGTGTGAAAGAAAAGGGATTTCGTTTGAAGACAGGGCACTAGTTGCAGTTTCGAAAAGTTGGTACTTTGGTGATAGTAATACAGTGTATGTTGTGTGTTGGTTGGTCGATCGTTGTCATGGTTTGATCTGCATGAATTAGCGTGTCGAGTCTAAGAGAACAAACTTTGCACCCGAAAAGTGAGTGGGATAGAGAGCGATGTGATTGGTTGTGCTTGAAATGCTTGCTTCTATACAAGTGTCGTGTAGAGTCTTAGTGGTTCGCTTGAGGACAAACAACGAATTTAAGTTGAGGGTGTTGATATACCGTGAGTTTACGGTATTTCTAATACATTTCACTTACAAGTTGTGTGTGTCTAGGGGCTTTGTTGTATTAGTTTTCGTGTGTTTTTACCATATTTTGCAGGAAAGATGTTCAGGCGTGGAATTTAAGAGACAGCTAACAGAATTGCAGAAAAGGGCATCTACGGAGGGCATCTACGGACCGTGGGTCCATTGACACTCCGTAGATGGTAGTCGTAGATCAGTAGCCAAGGCATGGAAGGCTAATCAGGGAAATCTGACCAAGTGTGGAACCACGGTGCCTATTGACGGTTCGTAGATCCATCTACGGACCGTACTATTGATCCGTAGATTGATACTGCGAGGGTTCCAGTACCTGATTTTTGAAGATTCCAAGTGTGGAGCTACGGAAGGGGATTGACGGACCGTAGATCGATCTACGGTCCGTACTGCAATTCCGTCATTTGTTTCAGAGAAGCTGATTTTTGGAAGTTGAAATATTTTCTAAGTCCTAGCTAACGGAAGGGACTCCCGGACCGTAGATCCATTGACGGTCCATGAGTCAGTCTCGTGGAACGAAGAATGAAGAACGAAGACGCGTGCCTGTAACAAACTTTCCTTATTTTGTTTCCCTTTTTATTTAGGACTTGTTTTCTATAAATAGGGCATGTAAACCTCGTTTTTGGTGGTTATACATTATTATTCTATTCTAGTTTTTGATTTGGGAGATTAACTTGCAACTTTAGCAATTATTAATTTCCTTAGATCATTGTGAAGATTTTGGAGTTGAAATTCAAGTTGAATTTCTGGGTTTATTACTCTTGTTACGTAAGTTTATAATTCTTCCATCTAAAACAATGAATTATATTCATATAATTATGGGTAACTAAACTCCACAACTAGGGTTGTGGGAACCATGAGCAATTAACAAAGTATCAATAGTAAATAAGCAATTCTTGAATAGTGTGGTGCAGCATTGATAATTCTTCCGTTTAGAAGTCTTTTTAGCGATTGCAAACGTAAGAACTCGCTTTGTTGCTACTTGCCGGACCAAGGAGGTAATCAACAAGAAAAGAATTATCAACATAGATTTAGTGTGATACTATCTAATAGGCTAGTGTCGATTGGTGCGAAGTAATAACTAAGCCAAACATCGATTATGATGTCTAAT